>VWYH01004255.1:1481-18989 GCA_013399365.1 Pampusana beccarii | reverse complement strand
CCCAATTTCCCCTCTGGACTTGGTGCTTTTTAACACTCTCGGGATCCCGGAGAGGAAGAATCATCTGGTTCAAAGTGATGATTGGGGGGGGGGGTATTTTATTTTTTTTATTCCCCCCCCCTTTCCTTGGTCTATAGGGCGAGGGTGATGTGGAACGAGCCGGCTCAAAGCGATGGGGTTTGGGTTTTTTTAATTTTTTCATGCTCTCCCCATCATGTAGGGTGAGAATAACACAAAATGGACCGGCTCAAAGTGATGATTTGGGGATTTATTCTATATTTTTATCCCCCCCCCAAAACCCCTCTTCATCATATAGGGCAAGAATAATATAAAATGGACCAGCTCCGAGTGATGATTTGGGCATTTTTAATTTATTTCCCCCCCCATATTGCAGGGGAAGAAAAATACGGAAGGAACCAGCTCCAAGTGAGGGTTTGGGGGGTTTCTAACGTTCGTTTTTCTCCGTCCTCCCCTGATGATTTGCTGATAAATTGCAGTGTCATTGTCAAAGGTGCCTCCTCGCCGTGGGGATCTGGGCTCCAACACCCCCCAAAAAATCAGGACCCACCCTTACCGTAGAAACGCGGCGGCGGTCGCGGGGTTCCGGGCGCCGTGGGTTTTTTCCGGGTCCGAAGGGTCGTTGGGAGTCGTCGGGATGGTGCTCGCGGCCGCTTTTAATTACATTTTTCTCCTGCTTTTCTTTCCCCGTTTCTGGCAGCGGCGCGCGGTTCCTAATCTGATTTCTCACGGGGCCGCGAGCGCCGTTGGGGTGATTGCCTGCCATCGAAAACCTGCAAAAATACTCAAAAATACTATAAAAATACTCAAAAATACTCAAAAAACACTCAAAAATACTATAAAAATACTCAAAAATACGGCCTGAGTTTGCTCAGCCAACAGGAAACCTCCCCCGGTAACATCGGCAGAGGAATTCGGGGCCTCGTTAACCTGGGAAATCAGTTTGCAAATGACATTGTGGTTCAGCAAAAGGCTCTAAAAAAGCCCCAAAAAACCTCCCAAGGCAGCTGAATATTTTAATTTTTCGGGTTGATTTTTCACTCGGGTTTGTGAGTGAAAACTCTTAATAGACCACGCGATTAATCTTCAGAATTCCTTCTATAGTCTTAAGGAAAGCAGCAGTGGGGGCTGCGCTTCCACTTGATTCTCCATTTTTTAATGTGCCTGGGTGATCACCATCCACAGGCGACTCACCAGAATTGGTATTTTTTCCCCTCGTTTTTACAGAATTTAGGGAGAAATTCTCAATTTTTCATTTTCTGGCCGGTTTTCCGGGTTGGGAACCCCGATCGTCGGTGTCACCACGGGCGTTTTTATTTACTCTCCAATTTGCCTGATGCCGGATAATTAATTTATTATATTTCATTACGTTTACCGCGAGGGGGCTCGTTGCGCCCGTTTTAACGACGTACACGTGGGAACGGAGCTTTTCTGGGCCAAAAACCTCATCCCTCTTGAGTTTTGCGGTGATGCTCCAAAGTTTGGGGGATTTTTGCTGTTTTCAGAGCTGTAAGAATACTGTTAGAAGATTTTAGAAGATATTTCGAATATTTTATCTAGTACTCTAAATGTTTTTAATATTTTAAATGTCTTTTACAAGAAATTTTAAAGATATTTTTAGAACCCCCCTGTAGTTGGGGTTGTTGATGTTTTTGTTCAAAATTTTCGTTGGGAAATAACCCGTGTGTTTAAGATTCTCCTCGTTGCTGCCTATGGACAGCAGGAATTTGCACGGCAGCTCGTTAGAAAGCTAAATTAACGAGTTTACAGCCCAAAGTTTAGTTGGTGTTGGCTGGTGAGGCCTGTACTCTTGTAGGCCTCAAGTTCCTGGTTGGGTAGAGCAGGTTCTGCCCTTCCTGGTGGGGCCAAAGAATTGTTTTGTGTAATTATCTTGATTAGAAAAGACCTTGAATGTCATTAAATAATTATTGTGTCGAGCTCGTTACACTAACGAGGGTGGAGGACTTGTCTGTAGAAAGAGATTCGTGGTGATCGGTGATCTCGAGGGTCTCTTCCAACCTAAATCACTGGCTCCAAGACAAAGGGGGCCTTGGGGGCCTTGGCCTATGGATGGCAGGAATTTGCATGGTAGCTCGTTAGAAAGCTAAATTAACGAGTTTACAGCCCAAAGTTTAGTTGGTGTTGGCTGGTGAGGCCTGTACTCTTGTAGGCCTCAAGTTCCTGGTTGGGTAGAGCAGGTTCTGCCCTTCCTGGTGGGGCCAAAGAATTGTTTTGTGTAATTATCTTGATTAGGAAAGACCTTGAATGTCGTCAATCCAAGCGTGAACCCAATGTTTCCGTGCACAGGGTGGATTTCTTGTGAGAAACGCGCTCCTAAATAAGCGTTGACCGTTCTCCTGGTGCGTCTCGTCGTGTTGTGGCCTTCGCAGTGACAGAAAGCTCTGGTTTCTCTCAAAAAGTAGATTAAAAAAAAAAATTTAATTGTCATTTCTGAAATTTGGCTTTGAAAAGGGATGAATTGGACGCACCGATGTCTCCGCTTCGGAGGGAAGAGTTTGTCCAGAGGGAGATTTGTTCCCAATGTGAAAGGAAAGTGCAGAGTTCTGGTTCGGTTCTGATTCTCGTTTTTATTTTATTTTATTTTATTTTATTTTATTTTATTTTATTTTCTTTTATTTTATTTTATTTTATTTTTAATTATTTATTTTATTTTATTTTATTTTTAATTATTTATTTTATTTTATTTTATTTTATTTTTTATTATTTATTTTATTTTATTTTATTTTATTTTTAATTATTTATTTTATTGTATTTTATTTTGTATTTCAAATCTTATTTTCATTTCAATTATTTTCCCCCAATGGAATTTACTGAAAATTTCCGTCCTAACTCCTGGATTTTTCTTGCAAAAGTTTCTCTGTTTGTTTGTTAAAAGATTCAAAAAAACCAGGCAGAGAACTTTGAGTTTTCCCTTTTTCGAGCAGCTCCACTCACCGTTCTGGGTGGGCGTTTGGAGTGGGTTTTCCTGCCGACTCTCAAGGAAATGCCACGGTGACGGTTTCTTGGCCCATCAAATTACTCCCCCTTTATTAAAAAAAAAAACAAAAATCCCTATAATTCGCTTGAATTAATTGGTATTAAACGACTTGGATATCGGTGTTTTGTGGTAGCTCGGTGCGATTCCCCTCTCGCCATTTATCGAAATAATCGGACGTGACTTCGCGACCCTCGAAATTCCAGCACTTTCAGAGGTGGGCGTGCGGGTCCCGCTGACCTTCTCTTGCCTTCGAACCTCAGAAATCGGGAAATTCTGGAAATTCGGGGTTTTCGTTGAGGAGTGGAAGCGATAGGAGGTGGGAGGGAAACGGGCAGCTTATTTTTAAGAACTTTTAAATCGCTGTATTAAAAGAATTAATAGCTCGTGCCCACGTTGCTGACGGGTTTTATATGTTTTGGTACCCAACGTGAGGTGGAATCAACTCGGAGATGGATGTAATTTGTATTTTTGAGGGTTATTTGCTCGTCTGGTTCTTATGAGAACGCCGGGAGCTCCGGCTGCGGTAAAAATCAAACATATCGATCGCAAAATATCTTCCGGGGTCGGGTTTAGCTGAGCCAGCAACTTGAGTTCGAGCAAATCTCCCCGCGGTGGGCGAAGACGAAGGGAAACGCGCGGCGGAGCGGAAACGCACGTCTCAAAATGCATCGGGAGCAGTTTTTCTGTGGGATTCGGTGGGTTTTTTCATCCGTAGCGCATGGGAAAATATCTATATATTATAATAAAACAGTGATGAAGCTTCTGCTTCGACTTTATAGACACATTTTTTAAAATTTTCAAGATGAAGCTGGAAGGTGCCGCTCGGTTTTTGCCTTGGGAGACCCTTCCTGGTCGTACCGACAATCGTCTCTTTGTGTAATTATTTGATCAAATTTTATTTTTCGACTTTTATTTTGTCAGGCGACCTCTGTGTTCAAAAGGGGCTTTTTCTTTTCCCTCCTTTGAAAATGGTTTAGACTCGGCTTATCGCTTCAGGTCAGGACTAAAGGCAGAGAAATGCAGGATTTTTAATGACCTTGAGAAGTTCCGTTCCAACCGAAACTATTCCGTGGATTTATAGGATGGAACAACCGTTAAAATATACATTTTTTTCTTTTTCGTGTGCTCTGTGCTCAGCGTTTAAAAAAATGTTGAGAAAATTGCATCAACGACCACGCGTTTCCCTTTTTTTTGCGGCTTTAAAACGTGGATTTATTTAGATTTGTTGCTAGAACTGAGCTTATTTCTTTCCCCTCCTTGCGTTCAACGATAATTTCAATTTTTCTCTTATTTTTTAAGATGAAAAATGGGCCGGGTGGTGCGTAGAGCTCCAGGTCACCCCTCAACGCGGTCGCACCCAAACAGAAGAAATCAGGCCGGGAAAACCAAATTAAACTCGTGATTTTCGTGCGTTAATGTGGCGAAATTCAGGATTTCTTCCCCCGAACTCCCAATTTTGGGCCCACTCTTCGCTAATTAGCGGCGATCGGGGTGGGGTTTTTTTGGCAAACGTACAGATTTTGGGCAAAACTTTGGCGTCGCTGGGCGGAAAAGTGGAGGATGCAGAAAACGAGGCGCTGGGAATTGTTCAAATGGCATTTAAGGGTCTTATTCCACCTCCTTCGCTTAATTAGGAAAAAAATGTGCTTTTATGGCACGGATTTTATATATATTGCTTATATAGATAACATTTAAGTGGTGCCATTCTCTGCCGGTGTATTATGTATCGCAAGATACAAATTATTTTGCAAGACGCAAATATTTTGCAAGATAAAAATATTTCGCAAGGTGTAACGGATAGTTAAAAAGTGGCTTTTTTTTAAATTTACGTAGCTGGGAAAATACTTTATTTTATAGGAATATACCTTTTCCTGATGAGAGCTGTGGGTCTTGTTTTGTGCTTTTGTTGTGCACGTGTGTGGTGCTTTTGCTTTGAAAAATACCCATTTTTAAACGCTTTTGGAAAACGCTTTGAAAATGCTCTGAAATGCTTTTCGATGCTTTGAAAATACCCGTTTTTAGTAGTGGAGAAACGGAGAATAAAACATGAGAAACTTGTCTGGAGGGGCAGGTCGGGAGCTCCCCCGGCATGAAAAACGTCGCTTGTTGAAAAATCGGATTAAATAAAAGCAAAAAAATAAGCTCAACACCTTCAAGCTCAGACACATCAGCACCTGAGGAAAAGAGCGGGGCGTTTATCGAAAGAAAATGCATTTAAACGTTTTCTGTCGCGGTACCGGAGACGCCCGCAGGAAATGCCGCGATTTCAACAGGCGTCGCGAGCGATGGTGGGGAGAGTCTATTAATTAAGCAGAAATCGGGATTTTCTCTCCGGGATCGAGCGTCTTCGGGCAAAGTGCGCGTAGGAGTAACGTTATTTTGGGGTGAAAAAGCCGTTTTGAGCGCCGGCGGTTGACGTGTGGCCTTGGAAGTGGTTTCGCTCGGCCTGGCGGTTTCTAGGCCTCAAAGGCCTCAAGTTGATTATTTCCTTGCGCCAAGGCCCGGGGAAGGTTTTGTTGCTTCTTTGGGTTCCCAGTAGCTGTAAAAAAGCTGGTTCGGTTTGGTAGGAAATCTCTGGAAAACAGGAGAAGCGGAATGGGAAACCTTCGGTGCTTCTTCGGGTTCCCCGTCGCTGTAGAAAAGCTCGGGTTTTTTGGTTTAAAAGTTCTCCCAAAAGCAGGAAAAGCGGAAAATCCCGCAGCGCTTGGCGAAGGCGGCAACCGGGACCCAGTAACGGATTCATAATTATCTAAGAAAAAACCAAAGCCACAATACCGGGACCAAATAAATCTGGGGCCTGCGCCGCGTTGTCGTGTAGGCCACAAATCCTTAAACTCCTGCAAAAGCAGCACAATTCTGCCTTTTTCTTTTTAAATTTTGTTATTTGGGGCTTGTCACTTGGAGAACAAGGCCCATTTGAGTGGATTCCGGACGTGGAAACGTCGTTAATCCAGTCGGACGCGGCAGCCCCCGGGTATTGAGAAGTTTCCGCTCTAGGACGGCAAATCTCGGTGTCAAAATCTGCATTATTTTTTACTCACCGGGATAGAATCCTCCCTGAGGAGATAAGATCATGCCCAGACTTTCAGGTTTCCTTTTAAACTTACATTTTCTCCGTGACGTGGACTCTATCGGGAGATATTTTCTTTTGTTTGGGTGCTTTCGGGGAAAAATAAAAAGGATTTTTCTGCATCTCGCAGCGTATTTGAATTTAAGAGGAGGCCGGTAATGCCTTCCCTGATATGTGCAGCATCTTTTAAAGTTGCTTTTTATTTTTTTCTTGCCAATAGAATAGTCATTATTTCTTGATTTCATTCTCTTTCTTTTCGGTTTTTACAAAAGCTGATTCACCGCTAACTGCCGGGTAATACAATAGTCGCTGCCTCTTCGGCGGCGTTAAAACGAACCCTGCAAATCGAGCCTATAAAACACCAATTTGTCAAATCCTCCTGAAAAAAGGGCCTGTCAAAGAAAGGGCTCTTTCCCCATGTTTATTGTATTATTATTAAAACCTCGCGGAATATATATTTGCACGGAATGATTCTAGTTTGCATCCGCATCCCCCAGTAAAATGTCTGAGGGAATCTGAGGGAGTAATTTTTAATTTTTCTTACTTTTTTCCACCTTTAAATTTTCCCCCCGTCCCCCAGCTTTTTTATTTTATTTAATTTTCCTTTTCAATCCGTTTCCTAACGACATTTCTGTGGCTATTTGTGAATGCCTGGGAGAGGTTTTTCAAATAAAAGGGATATGAAAATGGAACCATTTGGGATTTTAATGGGGTGGACGGGAATGGATGCGCCAGAAATTTGGAATATATCGGTATTTTTTGACACAAGCGGGGGGGTAAAAACAGAGGTGGAAAGAAAAATCTGCTTTTCTTGATGCAAAATTCTGGTTGATGACGTCAAATTTCAAATCGCAGCGATTCCCACAGATTTTTCCATGTTTTCTTTGGTGTTATATATATTTTTTTCTTCTTAAGCCAACAGCTTTGTGGCATTAACTAATTGGCTTTAACTTTGAGGGAGTTAAAGCAAAATAAATCCTCAAGTGGATGGTTTTATTCGGAATTAAGACGCGTTCAGTCGCCGCAGACGAGCGGAGTTCGGCTAATCCTGCTTTGCAACCACTTAAACCGGGATTAAAAGCGGTCGCACGGGGATTAAGCGCAACTCAGATAATCTACTAGGAACGTAATTCAGATTAAATTATTATTCTTTTTTTTTCTTTTTTACTTTCCTTCCGGATCGGGCTTTGCGACGGGCGTTTAATTCACTCCGCGTGCCCAACGATGGGATTTATAAAGCCGATGTTCAATACCTCGCCCTTTGACTTCGAGGGTTTCATTAATGCTTTTCAAGGTGATAGAATCACTTAACGTGCGAGCGGGAGAACTCGCTAAGAGGCTCTTAACGAGGCCTCTCCGCCGTAATTTCGTCGCGCTCTTCGTGCGTTAAAACGGCACTTTTGAACCCAAAATTAGCCCCTGGCTGGGAGCTGAGGGGTCATTTCGCAATAAAGAAAAATAGCAGAATAACCCCCGGTGGTTTTTTTGGCAGCGAGTTCTGGGCTCGGCCGCTTGGGCTGTTTTCCGCGGGTTATTTTCCGAACCCTCGGGTGTGGGTTATTTGCAACGCTTGCTCAAAATAAACCACCCTACGGCATCATAGAATCACAATTTTGGTCAGAAAAGACCCTCGAGATCATCGAATCCAACCATTAGCCCTAAACCACGTCCCTAAGAACCTCATCTCCGCGTGTTTTAAACCTTTCGGGCGATGGCGACTCCACCACTTCCCTGGGCAGCCTGTTCCAAGGCCCAACAACCCTTTCGGTGAAGAAATTTTTCCGAAAAATCCCATTTAAATGCCTCTTTCTAAATCGCTCCTCTCTCTCTCTTCCCATTTAATTCCTTCGCGTGCTCCAGAATTGTTGTTTCGCCCTCTCCGCCTGCTCAATTCCTCGCCCCCTTCAACCGCCGTAATTATAGGCCGCAAATTGCAAATTGTGACCCCTCCGCTCTGACCAAGGCGAAGAAAAATTGTATATTAAGATGCGACTTGGCCGCTCCGCTGACCCGAACGACGCGATGATGTCCACGCATCCCCCTTTTGGCCTCTAAACCACCTCCTGCTTCCAGGATCGTTAGTTAATTAGCGCGTTGAGATAAGGCGCCTCGCCCTCGGTGGTTTGATATTTGATATTTGGCGCTCTCTGAACCGAGGGCACGTGTTGCTCGGCAAAGGGGAAAAAACGCGGCAACATCGCGCAGGGGGTTTGAGAGCCAAGTAAAACCCGGCTCAAAGGGAGCAAAGCCGGGATCTCTTTCCCAAAGTCTGGCTTTGGCGTTTTTGGAAGTTTGACGGGAATCCGCGTTGCCCAAGAAAATCAGCTGAATTTCCAGGAGTTTTGTACAATCCGTGCTTTGAACGGCTTCAGGTTGGAGTTTTTAGTTAGGTCGGCCTTAAACCAGGCTCAAGCAGGGGTTTGGAGAGCGGACTCGCCTTGTTTCTGCTGAGCCTGCACTAGATTACACATTTTGGGGATTTTATTGGCGTTAATCCACCAAACTCAAGGACCTGGGATACAATTTGCCTTTTTTTTTGAGAGAGAAGATATTTTTTGAGTAAGAGCGTGTGATCTAAACCATACGGAATTTTTCCATGATGATCATTACGCCTTTCCTTTGAAGGAATATTTTTTTGAGCAGTCTTAATTATTTGCAAATTATTAATAAATGACTACTTAGAGATTAAATGACAACTAAAGATTAACCTCTACTAAGCGAACACTTCGGAGGTTTAGACTGAATTTCTTGCTCTCCGAGTTAAAATAATAATATTATATAGCGATGGGTTGATTTTTTTAATAACTTTTCCCCCCCTCTGTAGAGCTTTAAGCTTGAAATACACACACATATATATATATACATACCTGCTTCTCTGATGGAAGCCTCGCTGGTCAGAAATGTCTTCGAAGGTATTTTTACTTGTTATTTACTGTAGAATTTTTAGACTTCTGCCACCTCCTGGAAAGAAGGGAAAAAAACAAACCTTAAAACATGCGTTTCCGCATAGAGAAAGTTCCGTAGATTGAACTTTTAGCCTCCCAAAAATCTGGTAAATTAAGTACCACCTTCGCACTTCGCTTCTTATTTCCCCACCGATTAAAGTAACGTTGTCAGCGCCGGTTGTGAAAATCTGCATTTAGTGGGTAGAAAACCCTGTTGGAACACCCCGGTGAATTTAAAGCGTTGATGTCGGAACCCGACCAGCGCAGATAGAAAACCATTTCTCTCTAAAAAAACCCAAATTCGTATTAGCAGGCGGTTTTATCGTTGCCTCGCGAGGCATTTCCAGTTTGCGCAAGCAACGAAAACTTCGCTGCCAACCTATTTCTAAAGCCAAATTAAAATATATTTACGCGACGTGAAGCTGTTTCTGACACCCGATGAAAACTTATTTACATGGGCCGCCGACCTATTTCTAAAGCCAAATTAAAATATATTTACGCGACGTGAAGCTGTTTCTGAAGTGAAAACGTATTCACGTGGATTTTTTTTGTCGTTTTTTTTTTAAATCCCTTTTAGGCCTGTTCTTCTTCTTACGATGGAAAGGCTGCTTTTCTGCCTACTGGTAATTAGCGCAGCCACCGAGGCCATGATGTGTCCCAAACGATGCATGTGCCAGAACCTGGCGCCGTCCTTCACCATCCTCTGCACCAAGACCGGGCTCCTCTTCGTGCCGCCCAGTATCGACCGCAGGACGGCGGAACTGAGGCTGATGGACAACTTCATCACCACGCTGCGGCGCAAGGATTTCGCCAACATGACGAATTTGATCCACTTGACGCTCTCCCGGAATACAATCAGTCAGATCATGCCTTACGCGTTTTTCGATCTCAAAGGCCTCCACGCCTTGCACTTGGATAGCAACCGGTTGACTTACATCAACGAAGACCATTTCAAAGGTTTAATTAACCTGCGGCACTTAATACTCAGTAACAACCAGCTGAACTACATCTCTCCCGGGTCGCTGGATGACTTCACCGAGACCATCGAAGACCTGGACCTGTCCTACAACAACCTCGTTAACGTCCCTTGGGAGACGATCGCCAAGCTGACCAACGTCAACACGGTCAGTCTGGACCACAACCTCATCGAGTTTGTGCCCGAGGGGATCTTCTCCAACCTCCACAAACTCGCCCGCTTGGACATGACCTCCAACAAGTTGAAAAAGATCCCACCCGACCCTTTGTTTTCCAGAATCCCCGTCTACGCCAAGTCCAAGGGGTCCCCGCTCTCGTCGCTGGTGCTGAGTTTTGGGGGGAACCCTTTGCACTGCAACTGCGAGCTGGTCTGGTTGAGGCGCCTCACCAGGGAGGACGACCTCGAGACCTGCGCTTCTCCGCCCGAGCTCATGGGCAAATACTTCTGGTCCATCAAGGAGGAGGAATTCGTCTGTGAGCCCCCCATGATAACGCACCGAACGCCCAGACTGACGGCGACCGAAGGGCAAGGCGTCTCCTTGAAGTGCAAAGCCGTCGGCGACCCGGATCCGTACGTGCGCTGGATCGCGCCCGACGGGAAGCTGGTCTCCAACACCTCAAGGACGGTTTCTTACGAGAACGGCACTCTGGACATTTTGGTCGCTTCGTTGACCGACAAGGGCACGTTCACCTGCATCGCGTCCAACGCCGCCGGGGAGTCGACGGCTCCGGTCGAGCTCCTGGTTACCCCGTACCCCAACCTGGCCAACAGCACCAACTGCGACAAAGACGCGGAGCCGGGCCCCTCCGACATCCTCATCTCCGCCAAGTCCAGCTTTCCCAACGACACCAAGGCTCAGCAGGACAAGGCGGTGGTGGTGGCCGAGCTCACCGCGTCGTCCGCCCTGATCCAGTGGCCGCCGCAGCATCACCTCCCCGGGATCCGCGTGTACCAGATCCAGTACAACAGCTCTGCTGACGACATCTTGGTGTACAGGTAACCGCTCGTGCCGCCGGCGCGGAGCTGCGGGAGGAGCGGGGCAGCGACCGGCGCCCCGGCCTCCGAGCCCTGGGGTCACCGCAGGGCTCAAAATGGCGGCCCAGGGGTGACAGAATCACCTCAAAACACAAAATGGTGACGCTAGGGGCACCAAGTTCACCTCAGGGCTCAAAATGGGGGCACAAAGGTCATTTCAGAGCTCAAAATGGTGGCACAAAGATCATTTTAGGGTTCAAAATGGCACCACCAAGATCACACAAAGGCTCAAAATGGGGGCACAAAGACCACTTCAGGGCTCAAAATGGCGGCACCAGGGGTGACAGAATCACCTCAAAACACAAAATGGTGACACTAGGGGCACCAAGTTCACCTCAGGGCTCAAAATGGGGGCACAAAGGTCATTTCAGGGCTCAAAATGGCGGCATAAAGTTCACCTCAGGGCTCAAAATGGCGGCATAAAGTTCACACAAGGGCTCAAAATGGCGGCACCAGAATCACCTCAGGGCTCAAAATGGCGGCACCAGGTGTGACAGAATCACCTTGAAACACGCTCAAAATGGCGGCACCAGAATCACCTCACCTCAGGGCTCAAAATGGCAGCACCAAGATCACACAAAGGCTCAAAATGGCGGCACCAGGGGCGTTTGATTTAATATTTCAAATTTGCGCACTTTGTAAAGGGGAGAACTCTTCTCAAATGACCGATAATGATTCTTCTAATTCAATGCTGCTGGTCGCACTGAAGTTTGGGGCGGAGTGAACGAAAAGAGAACAATATTTAATAAATTTAGAGAAATACCTGAGAGTTTGGGGTCAAATATTCTGTTTTAGGGAGCGGTTTCCTGAGGAAAGGAACGTGGGATAGTTGTTCTGCTGGGATATTTCAAATATCGACCGTTGCGAGGGAATTCTTGAGGTAAAAAAATAAATTTAAAAATAGAATTTAATCTAGCGATCATCTAACTTTAATTAGCCGCAACTACATGCTATAAATTAGGAGATGAGTATTTAATAGTGATGCTTCTGTATAGATAATTGAGATGACTATATATTGCATAAAACTGCTGATAATGTGCCCTTGTTTTCTCCGCTGAGGGAAAAAATTAGGAATTGAGAGCAATTTTAATACGGAGCATAAATTACTGTTGTTTAAAGGGCAGAGCTGTCACTTTTTTGGGGAAAAAAAGCGAAATATGGCCAGAGAAATGTAGTGGTGAAAAGCAGTTGGGATCAACCACAGCGCCAAAGAACCCTTCAATGAGTTGAGTGCAACACAATGCCGCAAAATCTCAAAAAAACGACGTTTCCAAGAGGTTTTAGTTCTTGGATAAATGGTCGTCTTTGCTTTTTTTTTGCCTAATTCCTCAAAAAATGAGGGTATACCGATGGAAGTCCAGAAATACGGGAGCCACTTGCCATCTATAGAGCGGGTCACGGGATTTTTCACTATTTGGCCTCAATTTTTGCCATTTTTTGGCCTTATCTCGCGGTGTAGCGCTTGTTGTGGCAATTTTCAGGGAATTTCTCCTTGGAAACCTCTTATTTTTTGGGGGGAAAAACCTCATGTTTTTCTATTTAACCATGTGTGAAGTTGGATTCCTCAAACCACGTCGCCATCGTCGTCCCCTTCCTACCCGCGATCTTTGTTAATGAAGTTGCCCAACTAATTGCTGACGGAGCTTCGCTGTGGTTTATAAAAACAATATATAATATATAAAATATATATCTTTTGTAATATATATATCTATAATTTGTAGATGCAAATGATTATCTTAAGGGGGCCTTCCAACCCAACCGATTCGACGCACACGCCGTACGGCGCGTTCCGCCGTAATTAGTCAAATTTCAATATTGAACCCTTCACGGAATAATCCGCCGCGGAAAGTTGAAAGAAGGAAAAACGAGCATCAAAATAAGGCAAATAATATGGCCATGAAGCTCGAAAACAGTATTTTGCATAATTTTTTTTTGGCGATTACGCCTCCCTCTCACAGATGGGCAGAATTGGAAAGACTAAAAAGCTGTTTTTTTGTAGAGCGTTTGCTTTTGATTCCCGTTCCTGCGCTGGTTTTCTCCACGGCGCCTTTTTCTGCAAAATTTCTCTCTGACATCCCTTCATTTCTCATTTTTTGGTGCGCCCTGAGGTTTCGTTGATGATTTTTAGACTTCGTAGTCGCCATCGGCGTCTTTTTCCGACCGATTTCAAAGCCTTTTAGCGCCAAAGAAATTCTCCGTCTCCTTGGCATGACGAGCGAGAATATTCTGCTGAGTTCCAACGTAATTCCTGAAAATCTTTAAGAATTTGGGATAATTTTACCCCCATAATCCCCGCGTGTCACCCCGGGCCGGTTGCAAAATCAGAGTTTGGCGCCTCCCCGCCTTTCATTGGGTCCCTTCCAATCCGAATTATGATTCTATCATTCTTCTCAATTAAAATTCTGACCTTCCGTTGCTTCTTTTGCAGCGGCCGCTGGAGAATTTGATTTCTTGGTGAACCATCGGACGCCGTTCGGTTCCTTTACTTATTCACTTATTCCTTTACTTATTCACTTATTCCTTTACTTATTTACTTATTCCTCTACCAAGGGCGAAACTCCTTGTATCTTTTACCCCCAAGACTCCGTGGCCTTTTATTTTTTACTTAATTAAGCAGCAAGTTTAAAGGTTCACAGCTCGAAGCCGTTAACAAAAGTTATGATATGTAAATCCTACGCAAGCAGTTTTTAATCTAATTAAGGGTACACAGAGCAAAATACTCAAGGATTTAATAAGCTCGGGAGGTCGATTCCCCAATAAGTGGTGCTGACGATTGAGGGTGACGATTGAGGTTGATGACTGAGGTTGATGATTGAGGTTGACGATCGAGGGTGACGATCAGGCCTAAAGATCGGGCCTAACGACAGAGCCCAACAGAGTGCCCCAATAAGTGGTGCTGACGATTGAGGGTGACGATTGAGGTTGATGATTGAGAGTGATGATCGAGGTTGATGATTGAGGGTGATGATCGGGCCTAACGATTGGGCCTAACGACAGAGCCCAACAGAGTGCCCCAATAAGTGGTGCCGATGATTGAGGGTGACGATTGAGGGCGACGATTGAGGGCGACGATCAATGGTGACGATCGAGGTTGACGACCGAGGCTGACGATTGAGAGCGACGATCGGGCCTAACGATCGGGCCTAACGACTCCCCGGCCGAACCGGGACGTTCACTGTGCTCCTTTTCTCTTCCAGGATGATCCCAGCCGCTAGTAAATCCTTCTTCTTGACTGATCTGGTTGCAGGCCGCGCGTACGACCTCTGCGTCCTCGCCGTGTACAACGACGCCTTGACGGCGCTGACGGCCACCGAGGCGATCGGCTGCGTGGCCTTCACCACCCCCGAGGAATTCAAGCAGTGCCGCTCCCTCCACGCGCAATTCCTCGGCGGGACCATGATCATCATCATCGGGGGGATCATCGTGGCGTCGGTGCTCGTCTTCATCTTCATCCTCCTCATGAAGTACAAAGTCTACAACAACCACCACCACAAGGACAAGGCCGCGAAAGTCAGCAACGTCTGCTCGCAAACCAACGGCAGCCAGAGCGGCTCGATGGCTCGTTCCACCTCCAAACTGGCCGAGAGGAGGGAGAGTTTGCACCAGGAATGTCCGGGCTCTTCCAGCAAAGGCAAAACTGTCGTCGATTTGGACGGCGACAAAGCGGCTCCGGCCGACGCGGCGTTCCCGGCCGCCGAGGCGCCGTCCTAACGTTCCCGCACCGCTTGTATTTTAAGCTTCACGACTATTGTCTATTTTTAAGATCAGATGGTTTAAAGAGAAAAGAAAAAAGAAAAAAAAAAAGAAAATATTTTTTTAATCTGTATACAGTTCTCGCATTCTTAAAACTATTTTGTTTCGATATATTAAATATAAGTGTGTGATTTGCAAGGTTTTTTTACCGGTTCTTTTCTAGCATAACACCTCTGGTTAGCGAGTAGCTGAATTGGGCAAAATGCACAATTTTTTTTCTCTCATTTGGTCACCAACCAGCAAAATTGTCCTCTCAGGATCCTCAGATTTTCCTTTCTCACGGCAAAATCGCTTCAGATCTTCAAATCTTCGTCTTTTCCGGCACCGATTGGTTGGAAAAAGGGACGAGTTTCTCGACATCGAGTTATTTCCTGACCCTGGGTACGTTGCGTACGCGCCGAAGTAAAATTGGTAGATGTTCCCTTTGGAAATCATATAAATCGATTTAGAAAATATATTCGGAAAAGAAAAATTGAAATTCGACGTATTTCACTGTGCTATGAAGGTGGTTTTTTTATTTCCTATCTTGTCAATAAATTGGTTAATTGAGGAGCGGCAAATTCAGATTTCCACGTCCCGGGTGGGATTTTCTATCCGATTTCTGTATTAATGCATGAAGTGTGATGTAAACGGCGGGGAGATGAATTATATGAATGTTTCCGGTGGTTTTAACACAAAATTCCGACTATTGAAATGTTCCTCTCGTTTCACGGGGTGTTGTCAAATGGCCCAAAATGGAGGTTTTTAAACAGATTTTACAAAAACCACGAGGAGTTCAGTGACCTCAACTAAACAATGTTGCTTCTTCCATATTTTGGGGATTTTTGGCGTTATTTTGATACTCGGCAAAACATAAATATCTCGTTTATTCAACCTCAAGAAACGGAACACGGAAGGGAAATTAATTGAGCGACGGGCTTGTGTCTTTTTAAGGCGAGTGCGTCACAATTTAGCAATTAACGGGGAAAAAAGTGGGGTTTTTGGGTACTATTATCCCTCGAACGGACTCAAAATTAATTAAAATTAATTCTCCTGTTTGGATGTGAAAGAACGAACCGAGGAAATGGAGCGGCGGACAAGCCAAAGCAATTAAATTCCCGATTTTCGTATCGTTCTTCTCACTAATTGCGAAATCCCGAGGCGTTTTTGGCGTTCCTGTGACGTGGGGATTTGCTGAGGCCCCTTAAAAATCCGAAAATCTTCGGGTTGTTTGCGTCCAAATACGAAAAGATTTGGTCCCTACGCATTCAAATACGAAAATATTTGGGTCATGTGTCTTAAAATATGAAAATACTTGGGTCGGACGTGTTAAAATACGAAAAGAATTGGGTCGTCTACATTCAAATATGAAAATATTTGGTTCGGACGCGTTAAAATATGAAAATTTTGTGTCGCTGAGCAGCGCCAAGGGGGGTTTTGGGCCTGTAGCTGCAGATCCTGGATTTTGACACTTTTAGCGTGTTTATACCCAAAACGGCTGTCACGAAACCCTAAATTACCTTTTGGTTTCGCTCCCTGCGGGGCGGTTTGTTCTGTAGCTGCGGTTTTGCCGTTTTCTCGGGTTCTTCGTCCGAATTTTGAGGAGAAAACCAGGATGTCGAGACCAGGCCGAGCGGCGGGAACGTCTGGAATTTCAACATTTTCCCCCTTAGAAACGGAATTTGGGGTTTTTAGGAACGGAATTTTGCGGTTTCGTGCGTTTCTCCGGGTCGGTGGGACCGGGTGACCCTTTTAGTCCCGGCCTACCCGGTAGTCTGAGCTTAACTCTGGGCATAGAGACCCTATAGCACCCATGGGTGTCTCAGGGGGTCTTGGGGACCCCAGGGTATTTGGGGGGACCCTATAGCACTCGTGGGTGTCTGGGGGGGTCTTGGGGACCCCTGAGCATTTGGGGGGACCCTATAGCACCCATGGGTGTTTGGGAGAGGGTGTTGGGGACCCTGGAGTGTTTGGGGGGGGCCTGTAGCACCCATGGGTGTTTGGGGGGGGTCTTAGGGCCTCTATAGCACCCATAGGTGTTTGGGGGGGGGTCTTGGGGACCCCTGAGCATGTGGGGGGACCCTATAGCACCCATGGGTGTCTCAGGGGGTCTTGGGGACCCCAGGGTAGTTGGGGGGACCCTATAGCACCCACGGGTTTTTGGGAGGGCCTTGGAGACCCTTGAGTGTTTGGGGGGACCCTATAGCACCCATAGGTGTTTGGGGGGGGGTCTTGGGGACCCCTGGGTGTTTGGGGGGGCCCTGCAGCACCCATGGGTGCCAAGGCTCGGGGGTGGGTGCTGCTGAATTCCCCAGGTTTTCCCCCCCCCTCAATGGTCCCATTCACCCGCCCACCCATGGGTGCTGCTGGGCTTTGCTGAGTCAGCGCATTGCTCGGCTGCTTGAGCGCGGTGAGGGGGGGACCCAGGCGTCCGGGAGGCCCTGGGGGGTGCTATAGGGGGGTTCCCAGGAGTGCTTTGGGGGTCCCACAGGGGGGGTGGCACTGTCCCTGTGTCCCCCCCATTGTCCCTGTGCCCCCAGTTTCCTTGTCCCCCCCATAATGTCCCCGTTCCCCCCATATTGTCCCTCTCCCCCCATATTGTCCCTGTCCCCCCCCAGTGTCCCCCCCAATAATGTCCCTGTCCCCCCCCAATGTCACCGCTCTCCATCCCACACAATTTTCCGCTGAATCCCCCAAATTCCCCAAATTCCCTTTTTTTTTTTGGGGGGGGGGG
>VWYH01004253.1:9446-20011 GCA_013399365.1 Pampusana beccarii | reverse complement strand
GCACACCGATTTCACCCTAAAGAGTGAAATACACACAGCTATGTGTATAACAGAATTAAAGAAACACCTTGGTTTGTATATAAGTCCTGATATTTTTTGGTTGGTTCTTTGACCTTTTCTACATGCAGCCATCAGGCTAATTTAATTAAAATAGGCCTTTTTTCCAAGGCCTGCTGTAAAAAGACTTCCAGTGATATAACTAACTGCTGTGGTTTGCACACCTAAATATATCAATGAGGGTCAACCGAGAATAAGCCATCTCCTCTGAGGAAGGTTTTAAACACACTTTTAGGACTATAGCAGGTGAATTACAGGGAGTCAGATACAGCAATTTAAGGATTTGTAAGACCTTCTTTGATCCTGGTCTTTGTTACTGCTACAGCAGCAGTAACCATCTCAATGTTCAGGTGACATGTGTTGTAAGCAGCTTCAGCTGGGCTGCAGACAGCCCGTTCCCTCAGCAGAGCCTGGCTGTTAATAGTCTGGGAGTTACCATGATGTTCAGGACCCTGCACGATGACACAAGCCCAGGAACAGTCCCTGCCCAAAATTTTGCTTTCAGGTTTGCTATCTGAAGGGCTTTTTAAGGCCTGGCACAACTAGGCCTTTGAAGAGTCACTTGGACTTTCATTCCAGGTGGCCAGCTGCATTTGTGCATGTATGTCTTGGGCAATGGCACTGATCTTTCTGCAGAGGTGTGATCCACTGGGCTGGGCCATGTGCTAAAAGAAAGGAGGTGATAACATTCGTATTTATCTGGTGTGTTTGTTGCTAGACAATAGTTTACTCCACTTAATCCTAACAGAGTAGATTTCTCATTCTTCCTTTCCAAACTCCATTCTGAGACTGGTATGAGAACTACCTCTCATTCACCTAATTTGCAGTGTCAAAGTCTAAACGAATGAGAAGTTTTGCATAGAGGAACTGTAGAGACTTCAACCCACGGATTTTTGTGCTATACTTGCACTTCAAGATTACCTGTGGAGGAATTCTTCATTCTCATGATGTGGACAACATGGAGTCACTGGAGTATTACCGGTTTTACACGTCAATATTCCTTTTCTTACTTAATGAATTAGTTTCGTTTTTCTCAGTCATTCAGCAACTTTTCCCATCCTATTAGTCTGCATGGAAAAATGGAGATTCACACTTCCTGAATTTAGTGGCAACTGCTAAATAAAATGTCTGAAAGTCATTTATGAAACCAGAGGTTTCACAGCAGCTTGAACTTTGACTTAGTATACTTTGTTTACCAAGGGACCTGGCCAATCCCACATGCCCAATGACTGAGAAAGACACAGCAAGAAAACTGCCTCTATCCCATGCCTTCCCCTCCTTTTCTCCTCTCTAGAGCATCACATACTTGACCTCATGCTTTTGCTTTACTTCTTCTTCCTTGGAGACCTCTGTCTCCTAGTTCCCCACCACATGGCAAGTGAGATCACAGGCTGGATGGGTACTGTCCATAAAAAGAGAGCTGTGAGGAGACTGAAAATGTTGCGAATTGTGGTCCCAAGAGAGGAGTTATGATTTTGGTTTCCAAGAGAGGGAAGGTGAGGTCCTGTATTTGCAGGGGTCACAGCCCAGAAGAGGTCTAAAGGTAAGAGAAAAACAAGCACACTGCATGGCTAGTTTTACACAGTCTGATAGAAATAACTAGAGTCCATGGAAAATAGCTCTTATCTCTCCAGGTTTCCTCTGATCCGTTCTTTATTTCAGTCTGTTTGTGGATGAAGAGAAGGCATTTGGGAAACAGTATTAATTCCAACTTAGTCCTTAGTCACTATGCCACTTTCTATATATAAACACTCAGAAAACAAAAGTCCAAGGCTCCAAACAAGGATTTTTTCCAGCCATTTTTATCCTGAGCCTTAGCAGTTATGATGATGCTCTAAGAATTTGTGTTATCAGTAAGTCTGGCCCCTGAGAGCCCATGGTCATGCAGTAGGCCCACCCAGCAAGGTCACAAGATATCCCAGAGCAAGTGCAGCTGTAGCCTTGTGTACCCTGCCAGGAGCCAATCTGAGCAGCTTTTTGAGACCTCCAGTCTTGAAGACTCCTTTTGAAAGTGAATTAGTGTTTATTAGGGTATCGGTCTTTGCAACACAGCCTGTATTTAGCTACAGATCCCTTCTGCAGAGCTGATCTTGAGACAGGATTCACTCATCCTCTCCTTGTGCAGCTGAATATTGTGCTTCCTCATACAGTACCTTGGACTTGTCCGCACCAAACAGCATCTCCAGCCTGTTGAGATTGTCTTGAAGGTTAAACCTTCACTGCCACAATTTGTGTACTGTCTCCCTCCATTTTTCAGACTGAACAAAGTAAAAGACTTGGCTATTTAGAGGCAGATCAAGGTGCTATTGAAATGGTGACAGTCTATCTACTGAAAATTATCACCAGTTATAAATTCACACCAGGTCCAGCCTAGCAATGACAGGCTTACAGGGTTATATGAGACTCAGGAATATATGAGACTCCTAATAGCCTTTTCCATGTCCAGCAATGAAATCAGCCCTACAAACATCACTAGTCCCAACCCATCCTAGCACAAAGTTCTTTTGAGCAAGTTGGTGGGTTTCAAGTTTAGGAAGTTTATTGTAGAATTTCATTTTTTAAAATAATTTTCTACCCTCCTACAACTTTTTCCTGTCTTAACCTTTGCAATTTTGGTTTTTGATCACACCACAAGAGAGACGGGCCTTCCTATTTCATGTTATGGATTTTTCACACACAGAGTAAATCACAGAAACAAATGCTGGTCCTACTTTCAAAAGCCAATCTGATTCATAAGATCAGTGTGGTGATTTTGTAATGGGAGGGGAGTGCAAAGGTGAAAGAAACGTGAAACTGAGGAGAGCTAAGATGAAGATCCAGAGCTAATAGTTAAGTCATGAATTGCAGGCACCACTGAACAGAGTGGCCTTCAGCTAGGGTACCTGGCAATGCAGAAGACTTAGTAGCATAGGCATCACGGAAGAGAGAGGTGGATGATGTAGAAGACAGGTGATATGGAAGAATTAGGATGTTATGAATGAGGATCACCTTCAGTTGTCCTGAACCACTCAAAAATAATAGGATAGTNAAAAAAAAAAAAAAAAGTGGGCTAGTGGGCTGTATTAGCATCTTTTATTGTTAAATATTTCCTAAACTTAAAAAACTGAGGCCCTGTGCTTTTCATACAGTACATGGCTTCCTTCACTGTCCACTGTTCCCTTCCCTAATGTTAGCCTCATGCTTAGCACCTTGGCCTCCTGTTGTCCTGCTTAATACTCACAGGAAGGAAAAGCTGTTGTAATGGGAGACTGCCTTTCTCTTCCATGTTTGTACAGTATCTGGCACAGTGAGGGGCCATTTCCAGATGCTGCTGCACAAATGTTAATGAGTTTGAGACCTGCCAGTCAACACACTCTGTTCAACGTATTTATACGCCAGTCCCAGTGCTTGTTTAGAAACAAGGAAGATTTACAAGAAAACTCTGCTAAAGAACCTGTCAGTCTCAGAAGTGTGTCTCCTGAGAAATGAGCGTGTCCCTACTACAGTGTATGTTAGCCTTCAGGGAACAGTGTGTCCTCAGCAGCTGGAGAAGAGTCCCCTAGAAACATCTTTCACTCATCTTTCTTTGCCCTCATCCCTGTTCTCCATATAGAGGCAAATAACCTAAACTTCTGCATCATCAAGAACACACAAAGTTCAAATTCAAAGTGAGTTCTGGCAGCTTAGAAATCCCAA
Organism: Pampusana beccarii; assembly: GCA_013399365.1. NCBI lineage: Eukaryota > Metazoa > Chordata > Aves > Columbiformes > Columbidae > Pampusana > Pampusana beccarii. The sequence continues at coordinate 16,279 of VWYH01004253.1, read as the reverse complement.
ATGCATTTCCCTCTCATTGGATCCATTCCCACTACCACAGCACTACAAACCCAGGCTCCCTGGGGTTTGGACATGATACTTCATTGTTGGCATGTACTCTAGCATATTTCTCCTCAGCTACCTCTTCTCAGGAAAAAGTGTCCTGCTTATATTTAATCACTCTTCATCATCTTCTCCACACATCAGTCATCCCCATGGTGATCCTCTGGCTGCCCAAAATTCTTCTGTGACAAATGGTCTGGAGCTTGTATTCAAGATGTGGATATCCTAGGCATGTATGCATTAACATAGTAATGTAGTCTGTTCTTTTGTCTTCCCATCTACTAATTTTTAACATTAGTTGCTTTTTGTATTTTTGCTGCTCACTGAACTAATGCTTTTGCAGACCAACCCACAGTAATATAAAAATCTGTTTTTTACTGAAACTGTGGAATTCACAATTCATCACTTCATATTCAGTGTTGACACTGCTGTTTCCACATGGTAACTGGTTTGTATTAAACAGCACAGACTTTCATCCACAGTGTTTTCTTACGTTATTTTGCATCATGAGGGTTTTCTGCAACCCTTCTCAGCACCTGCCATTTTACCAGCACCAGTCTGTGTGCTTGCCAAAGTTGGTTGCCTCATTAGAGAACTACCCTTTCTACCATTTGTAAACAGGCTATACAACACGCACTTCTGTATAGACCCACTTCGTTAGAAACCTGTCTTCATTGTAAGAGCTAGCTTTTTAGTTACTACTTCCTCTATTTTAACCTGTTCCTTACCTTTACAATACCTCTCTCTTTTAGCCCACTGGAGCTTAGCTTCTGCAAAACCCTGTAGGGAATCATCTTGTCAAAAGCTTTTTCAGAAACCCGCACAGTACCTAACAACTGGATCTTCCTTGCAAATGTATTCAGTAGCTCCTCAAAATGATCCTCATAGACTGGTGAAACATGACTTCCTTCTGTAAAACCTGAGGACTCTTTTTGATCGTATTTGTTGTAGACATAAATTCTATCTTCTATTTCTCAGCATGGATATCAGAATTACTAACCCGCACTGCCCACAACACTCCTCTCCACAGATCTTTTAAAACTGATGCGTTAACAGCCACCTGCTGTTCCTACACAGGGGCCGGTCGAAGTGATAACTTGCACACCACAGTAGCTGATGTGCAAATTTCATACTTGTGCTCCTTTTAAAGTTTTAGATTAATGTTCATGGTTACTTTTTCACTCTCTGTTTTGTGAAGATGTTCTCTAGATTTATTCAGGCACAGATCCTCCAGCATATCCCAAGAGAAAGTGAATTGCAAACCTTAGAGAGCTCCTGACAAGTGAACAGACCTGGGAATAATGTATGTGGTTTTCTGCTATGGTCTTATCTTTTCACCTTGACCTCTGTGACTGTCCACACGTTTTACACCACCTGTGAATGACATTATTCTCCTGGTGAGTGGGGAAGAAAGATATGCCCATGGCAAATTGCTTCTCCAAGGTTTTGCCCTGCTATTCACAATTCTGACTAAACTCAAGGATTCCTCACCTAGTCTCACTTGGAACTTGTTTTCCTCCTCTTGGTAGCATCTTTTACCCTGCTGTTTAATCATGTCAACCTTTCTGTTTTGAACCAGGCCTTGCACATTGCTCAGGGCCAAGTAGTCACCTGGTATAACATTTCAGTGCTCTATTAATTATCGCTCTTCCACCAAGATTCTGCTACACCCAGTTTATTAGAACTTTCATTTGAAATTATGTTGTCAGTTCCCACACATTATTTCTAAGACCTCCAAAATATGCTGAGAAGTATATACATAAATATATGTGCGTATATATTATTATTTAATTTCTTGTTGTCTGTTTTCTGATTAAATGAGAATGTTATCTCTTCAAACTGCCCTTTTCCTTTTCTTTTCCATGAGCTTCCACTCCATGCATTTTTTGAGGGTGCAGTTTCTCTCACTTTACCCCTAGAGATGCATTCCAAACAGTGTGGTTTGCTGTACTTCATTGTTTTTCCTTATTTTTTCTTTGTTGATTTGGTCTTTAACTGTTTAGCTGCAGCCTGCTTCCATGCTGGATTAACTGAAGCCCTTGCACTCCAGAAATCAGTCCCTTGAGAGTTCTTGATGAAACTGAACCTTCCCTATATCATTTACTCAGCTATACATTAAGGCCTTGGTTTTCCACATCTCTGACTGGCCCTGAACAAGCTCCTGGAAGGACTTCCAAATGTGATATTGTCTAATGCCATACATTTTTTATACAGAATCTTCCTTCTTACCCATCATCTGATAACTGACAATCATAACTGATTGTCCATCGCTATTACCTCCTTTCCAGCACTCCCTAAGAGCCTGTCTAGACACATTGAGGGATTTACTACCTTTACATCATCTCTCAAGCAAGTCTCCATGTAGTCTTCTCCAATATACTAAGCAGACACTTATATGCTTAGTATCTATACGCAGGCACTGTAAGAGTCTGCATCATCTTCTCTGTTGGGATACCCATTATCCTTCATGCAAGGCAATATATGTGGCCACTGTGGGGCTCATTTCTCACTTTTTTTGTTAGATGCATTAAAGGCTACATGACTGCCATTTGGAGCTGGTTTCTCTGTGGGAGTCAGGACAAACTGTTATACCGCTGGCTCAGCGTTAGGGTTTGTCTTGCTCATACACACTACAAAAATGTACACGTGTCAGATCTGTGTGACTGGAGTCTTAAAATTAGTGCTTCTTCAGACAATGTTCTTTCGGAACTGTTTAGTTGAATTCTTGACTGAAAGCCTTCCATGGGTGCCCAGCACATTTGAAGGGTCAGTTTCAATAGCCATGTATCTGAAAAGGACTTTTCCAGAGCACAACAAAGAAAATTCTGCCTACATGAACAGCATACACAGAATTAGATGAAATTAAAGACAAATAATTTGTAAGCTAAAGACAAATAATTTGTCTGCAATTTCCATAATGTCGAAGTGGGGCTGTTTTTTTTCTTTCATACTTGGCATTCATAATGATTCTGCCAGTGAAGAAAGCCTGGATGATTTCAAAAGCATTAAACTGAAGAGTAACACATTTTCCTCCTTACATCATTTTAAAACGAAGTGTTGTTTGGGAATAGTCCTGAAACTTCCAGTCAGTAACTATGGACAGCACGTATAAAACGATGGCCCCTAGTGGTAATTAACAACTACTACCACTAAGAAGGCAAGTCCTTTCATAAAAAAATGGTGAAGAAGAGCATAAAACCCAGCATCTCTGAAATAACGGTAGTATTTTTTATACTTCTTATTGCTTGGACAGCAACCAAACGTTGCAGGAAATAGTAGAAAAACACAAATAAATACATTTTGAGGACCGAAGTCAAAATTAATTCCCTAGGCTGCCAGGACCAGAGTGAATGCACTTTCCCAAATAAATGAGCTTTCCATTGTGTTCTAAAGTACCCCTTCCTTAAAATAAGCATGGTCTAGGAATCAATAAGGCCTGTTAAATGGATTAAAAATGGACCAAAAAATAGATCTCAAAGGGTAATTGTTCAAGTGGACCAGTCTGTGAATGCAGATGATTTTAGGTGTATCCCTGAGGACAGATTTCAGTCCAAGGGCTGTTCAATATTTTAATCAATATTCTGGAAGGAAACATGAAAATCGTTGCTGACAAAATTTGCAGATGAAACAGGAATGCATAGAATAATGAATGGTTAAAGAAGGGTTCCTTGGAGAAATCCACATTGCTAAAGTATCTACTGCCCAGTGTGTGTGCCTTCGTATTTGTCTGATACTAAAAATTAGTAAGAAGCAGTCTGTGATGGTGGGAGAGATGGCTCTGGAAAACAGTGCCTCCGGCAGGGTAACTTCATGTACATTTTGAGCTGTACAGGGGCTGTGAATAAGGAGCGGGAACCAGGAGTTAGAGACTCATGGCTCTATCTGTTGTGACACCATCCCTGGCCTGCTGTGTCAAGCTTGGTGCCACTGGTATGGAGAGGTTGCTGGTAGAGGTAAAGGGAGGTAGCATAAAACGGGAAAGTGGAGGGCTCAGAAAACAGCTATTTAAGTGATGCGAGATCTGAAAATGCTGCCTTGAAGTAACAGGCTGCAAGTACCTTGTTTTATTAGAGAAAAGAATGGGATATTGCTCACTCTAAAAGAATTATTCAGTTTTCATCCTGTGGTTACTGATTCACTGACAAGGGGCCATGCAGAAGAACTAAGCACAATTGGAAGTTTGAAATTTGCTGTACTGGAATCAGCTTTTGCATGGAAAAATGCTCAGGAACATGTAAATTCTTATAAAGATTGGTTGGTGAATAACAAAACAATAGGAAGGTAAGATACTAGAGAGAGAAAATTGAAAAAAAAAATCCTTCTAAATTCAGGAGCTGGAAAGACAAAAGAGGATGGAAATGTTCAGCAGATAGAGTAATTGCTGGAATCTAAGTGGTGGACTGTCTTTTCATCAAAAACTATGCATCTTTCTGCAGAGCAAAGTATGCTATAACTTACCAGCCACAAACGGCTTACAGGAGATCAGACGAGGATGTAGGCACACCAGGCACATGCACAGCATCTTGCCAACTGAGAATTAAGATGCTTCGGGGTCCTGGGCTCTGTGGTGGGTGTCCTGCAGAAAGGTCACATTGGGGAAATTTATTTCAGGTGCTACTTTCATTGACTTTAGCAGCCACCACAGATGAGATACCTTCAGTGGCAAAACTTAATTTTGGAGAGGTGGACGCAGGAACAGCATGCAAAGGCATTTCCGACTCTCTGAGCAGCTCTGATGTGTGAAAGGGCATGCATGAGAGGTTTAGTACGTATGGTTCACAGTGATTTTTAAAGTGGAAAGTCTGTTCCTAGTCTCAGTAAAAGTCTGAACTGAAGAGCTTCTAGCTCCCAAAGCTCCTTGACTTGATTTTGTTGCCTGACAAGTGTCCTGACCACAACATACCAGATGGCACAGTCTCCTAGAGGGACAGAGCTGTGCGGATGTGATGAGGATAGATGCAGGTTTCAATTTCAGTCCCAGCTGACTGCTAATTTTCTTTAGTCACTGATGCAAAATATTGATTTCAATATAGATTTAAAAGTGTTACTAATCCACGTGGGAATAGCAGTATGTATTTGAATTCCATATGTTGATTAAAGTTGTCGAACGTCTTATATGTAATTACCTATGTATTTTTGAATGTATTTAGTTCTTAGTTCTGTAAGGCACAACCTTCAAGATTGGGAAAAGAAAAAAAGAAAGAAGATAGCAAGAATACAGTAATAGAGCAAGATGATAAGAAATGCCACGAACTGTCCCAGCTGCATGGTCTCAGGATTGAGTGGTAGGTTCCTTGCTCATTTTGCTTGGTGACTTCTGGGTCTGTTGTACAGAGGATGTCACTTTAGAAGGAGATTGCTTGCTATTACAGGCCTTTGGCAAAGCTTTGGCAGCCGGGTGTGGTTTTCTCATTCCAACACTTTCTAGGAAACTTCCCTGGCCTACTAAGCTCAGTGTGGTGAGAATTTCTCAGGCAGTATAACTACTAATACCCATGGTCCTTCTTTGACGCTCTGTTCTCTCCTGAGTCTCATTTTCTTCCTTTGTGCCCTCGCAGGCACATGGCCTTATGTCTTTGCTACAGCAGCCAGCTCTGCTTCAGAATTCAACACCAGCTTTGGTCCTTGATGGTATTTCAGATCCTTTCGCTCAATTTCTGGATTACTTTTTGCTTCTCTTTTGTCGCCTCTTGGTCTTAGTGAATGTTAAGTGGAAGAAACGTGACAACACAAACTAGCACCAAGTGGTTTAGAAGCAAGAAATTCCTCAGCCTTGCACTGGGCCTTTGGTGCTAAAGTCTCTTGGGTGCATTTGGAAACTACTAGCTAAACATCTGATTGGAGCTGGTTGCAAAAGTTCTGACTGAACAGATGACTGACAGAAAATGCCCTTTCAATTAAGATTGAAACATTCCATAGGCACTGCCAGTTTTGATGAAAATTATCGAAGTGTTTTATTTCTGCCAAGCTGGAGCTTTTGTTATGATTAATTTGGCACATTTGCATGGCTTTATGATGGGCAAAATGGCAATGCTGAAGAATTTCAGCCTTTACTGAAATGTTGCATTTTGATAAAATTATTTTTATTATATTTTCAAAACTGAATTTAAAAGAGAGGAGGGCACAGGGGATAGCTTTGCAGGGAAATGTCAAAAGCAAGGCCCATCAAAAAAACACTTTATGGTTTCAAGCTGCCTATGTTTTAAAAAATCTCAGATTCTGGGCAGCTTAGTCTTCACACACAGCCTGTCACCCACTCTTCCCACACCAGCAGTCCAGTTCAGCCATGCTCCCCACCTGCCCCACTGAGCAACTTCCCTTCCTTCCAGCAAGGAACATCTCCTTGAGACTTACTGTATGGCAGGTGTCATCTCAGTTTCTGTGAAGGCCTCTTCCACAGAATCACAGAATGTTAGGGATTGGAAGGGACCTCAAAACGTCATCTAGTCTAATCCCTCTGCCAGACCAGGAACACCTAGATCAGGTTACACAGGAATGTGTCCAGGCGGGTTTTGAATGTCTCCAGAGAAGGAGACTCCACAACCTCCCTGGGCAGCCTGTTCCAGTGCTCTGTTGCCCTCACTGTGAAGAAGTTTCTTCTCATAAATAAGAGGAACCTCCTGTGTTCCAGTTTGTACCAACTGCTCCTTGTCTTATTATTGGTTGTCACCGAGAAGATCCTGGCTCCATCCTTCTGACACTCACCCTTTACATATTTATAAGCATTAATGAGGTCACCCCTCAATCTCCTCCAAGCTAAAGAGACCCAGCTCCCTCAGCCTTTCCTCATA
>VWYH01004252.1:0-26909 GCA_013399365.1 Pampusana beccarii | reverse complement strand
AACCAGGGTACTGGTTAAGTGAAGTATCACAAAGGCACAGCAGTAAATCAGGAACAGTAACCAGTACACAAAGAGCCTCGGGTGAGTCTTGCACAATCCCATTTATGTGACCAAGCCAGACAAGCCGGAAACCTTCCTGTGCAGTATATAAATTACACAAAATGAGCCTGCGCAGTTTCAGAAATGCAAGGTTGCAAACCTGATTTTTATAAAGCGTGTGCTAGAGAGTTGACTGCTCTACATACACTGCTCTAAAGCACCAGTCTCTGTTCCCTTCGCCTTGCCTCTTCTGCCCAGTGTAACACCAGTCCACACTGCAAAGAGTTGCTTACTCTCCCAGTGCTGCAGATGGGTTATCTTCAACTCTAGGCCCACCTACTGTTGGAAATTGCAAAGAAAGCACTAAACAGGATGGCAAAGGAGGGATTTACACGTTTTCTTACTAAAGGCTGAGAGTGGGCATCTTGTCAAAAGTTTGAGAAGCACAAGCTGAATTCACTTCCTATTGTTGATTTGTCCATCTAGGCAGGATTTTTAATACACAGTCCAAACTTTTTGTTTCTCTCTAGAAAGGTGCAGATCATAAGTTAATTAAGCTTCCAAAAGAAATGGCAAAGTAAAGCAAAATTAATGTGATTTCCACAGACTTTTAAAATTATTGTTTACAGTACAGAACATAAATAAATCAATAATCTGCATCCTGAGAAGTCAGCAAGGACTTATGCCAAGTAGTCTCAGGAGGAACAAACTTCAGTTTACCAGTAAAGTTGCAAGTACAAAAACTATAAATAGCTTTGTTGAAGTATAATGTAAATAATCTATGTATATTGCAAAACTTTGAAAAAAAATCAGTTGCAGTTACTTCAAGTAAAAGTGCCTGAGAAGCACAGAATTTCCATTTTAGAGCCCAGTTCAAGCACCCAATGTGTGATGTAAGAAAGAAGAGCCCTTACCCCAGTCCTGTTCATACAAGGCTTGGGAAAGGCACCATGATTCACTTATTGGCATGTGTGGATGCACAAAAACAAAATGCTCTGTGAGATTTCAACGTAAGGTACCTCTAACTACCAAAAAAATGAACTTCAACTGGGGAGACCAAGTTACAGTTTACACAACACGCACAAAATAAGCATACGTATCTTTTCACTGTTTCAGTACACAAAAATGCATTAACATTAAACCAAACACTGAAGCATTTCACTAAAATCACTAAATTATAAAGAAAAAAGCCAGACATGTAACTCTAGGTAAGTTAAAAACATGAATGGAAAAATATACTACTTTTTAGCTTACAATATGCACTATGAAAGTAAATTCCAAGTAAAAGTGTATGATGATTCTCCTTATTTGGCCAGAACATGAACAAAATTAACATTTCTACAAATACAATATTCCATGAAGTCAATTCTTCACTAAATCATCATATAGAAAAAGAGAAGTCTAGAATTTAAAGTAATCTCACATTTACTATCCAAGGAACAGAACTTTAAACTTGTTCACCTCAAATACATGAAACTGCCAAATTCTTAAAACCGGTACAACTCAAAGGTTGTGACCTAGAAGTGATTTTAGGCTCTCTCAATATTGATGGTGGTTTTCTCAAATGCCTGAGCAATTTAGTTCAACTGTATGGAACTACATGTCCATTGTACATCACAACATTTTTTAAATGCATAAAGCCAAGGAAGTAACAGAAGAACCTAAGAAAGGTCACCTTATAATTCTGCCTGTCTTAGAAGAAGCAGTATTAATTAATTTTCCAAGGGTTCCAACATTCACGTATCATGCTTAACAGAGCACAAAAACAAATGCACTCAAAGGTAAAGTGGATGCTTGTGCACCATAAAAGTTAGCAAAAGTATTTTAAAATTTTAAGAAAGCATACTTAACACACAAATCTCCCCCTAGAAAAGTGCAGTGTACTTGATACATTATTCATAAGTGAAATTACTTCTCACAACAATAGTTAAGTTTTCCAGATACCCAGAGCATCATCTCTAAGCCACTTTCAGCTTCTGGCTATGCAAAGCCAAGGAAATTACTGTATCAAACAGAGCATGTAGATATTAGTTCATAATTAAGAGGTTTCTACTGCTTCAAAAAATGCTGTTTCAAACCACTATGACAATAATTCGGTATCTACAGAAGTATTTTCTTTTTTTTTAATCATGAAGAAAAGCTTCCTAGTCTCCAAGAAATGAATAAAATCCAACTCTAGCAGGACTGACTTCTGAAATAAAAACTTTCAGAGCTAAAAGACCACATGGAACCTGAAAGGGTAAGATAGGAGGGCACCTAATCAAAATGTTTGCTACTTTCATAAGATGGATGTTCAAGCTGCTTTTCTGTATTTCAGCAGAACAATCTACCCAAACTAATCTTTAAAATTGAAAGTTCTGATCTAAATCTATGCAGATTTAAAATAAACTCCTACGAATTGAATTGTTTCAACTAGTCATTGCTTTTTAGAGAAAGAAAATATACCTAATGTTTTGTGCAAATTAACCACATCTGAGCTTCTGCCAAAAGAGTGAACTCCTTTAGGTGTCCATGAGAGCCAACTGCATTCTTCTAAAACAATTTTCATAGATGCAGCACAAACCAATTTTACTGCTTAAAAATAAAGATGGGGCAGGTTGACCTTTTAATTAGTTTCAAGCCAAAGGAGAACTGCAAGCACACATAATTAACGTTACCTAATTTCTGTCAAAAGCAAACTACAGCATTAGTTACCTAGCCACTAGGTTCCAAGCCTGAAGCAAAAGGAATCATCACTGATATTTCACTAAAAATAAATCAGAAAAGCTTCCACTACGATTATTGGAAGAAAATGCTTATTATGGTTGCAACACATCCTCTTGTTTCTACTTCTTCCCAAACTCCCAAACTCACTAATGTGTTTTCTATGTAAAATACTGGTGACATTACAATAATTTATAGACAGTTGCAAGTTTCCCTCCTAAAGTTTTACCAGCACAAAACTCTATCAATCTTTTCTCCTACAAACAGGAAAGTACAGCTCCTCTTCAGCGGTTTCCTTCGTAATTCCAGTTGAATTGGTAACAGAGACAACCCAGTCAAAAACATCCCTAAATTCTGCTGACCAGACGTGAAGTTAGTCATGATGCTAGAAGGGGTGATACGTAGAATATTAGGAAAACTAGCATCTCTTAATATCCATTCCAAACAACAAGTGATGAAAGAGTGCAAAAAGACCATGCTGAAGCTTTCTCGTGTTTTAATGCGAAAGCTAATAATCTCTAGAATTTCTTACCAGCTCTTTCAGATTTTTCTTTCTGTTCTTTTAATTCCTCGCCTTTTGTAGTTATTTGTTTGATCCGAGTACGCAGTTGGGCTATCTCCTCCTCCTTCATTTCCAATGTTTCATGCATTTGTCGCTTTGTCTCTGCAATCACCATGCCCTATGGAAAAAGGTAATTGTGATAAAAAGCTAGCAAAGAAACCACAGCTAAAACAATTTCAAGCCAGGACACAATCCTTGTCAGAAATAAACTTTAGTCTATTACTACAAGACCAAAGATATGGTATTTTTCTATGTCAGAAAATGCCAACAAAAAGAACAGGAATTTTTTCGAAGAGTAGCCAAAATTTAGGTAGAGGTGAAAAGAACTCCTCCAGCAACTAAGGACCAGCAGAAAACTTCCTCCTTCTGGTAAAGATACTTTTCTTTGCACTCTGTAAAGAAACCAAAACTAAAAGCATTGCAGTGTGCATGCTCCTCCTTAGAGAACAAGCACATATACTGAGCTTTAATCATGTTACTTATTACCCTACTAGAAGTTAGTCCAAGTACCAAGACTGAAATTGAAAAAACAAAACAAAACAAAACAAAACAAAAACCAAAAAAACCAACCCAAACAACAACCTTTAAGGAACAAAAAACTGAGAAACTCTTCATATTCCTAAGAAATTACAGTTACTTTTTCTTCATTGGTCATTTTTTGATTCATTTACATTATGTCTCATCTTCATTAGTGGCTGGGGGGTATTTTTTTTGTTTTTTAAGCTGGCATTGAGGAGTGTATTCAGCATAATCGTTCCATCCTAAAAAAAAGATCATCCTGCAGTATTAAGTATAATCTAACAGGTAAATACCCTAAAGTATCTATACAATAAAATTTTTAGGTATCTTAAATTATTTGCTCATTAAAACATAAACCAAACCACATCAGACAACTGAGAATGGCTTCTAATACCAAGAAGCCAGACATCTTCAGTTTTAAACGATCTTCTTCAAAAACTATGAATAGTTTAAAGCAATTTTTTTTGTTTACCTTGTCTTGTTCTAGCTGCTCAATCGAATTCTTTGCATCACGCAGCTGCGTAATCAATTTTGTCTTCTCAGCCATGTGAAGGTCCTAAAACAAGACCCCAACCACAAGTTTAAAGCACTGCCACCTCTAAGAAAATACCTTCTTCTGACAAACAGCTTAGGTTTGGCTCTTACCCTGCACTATGCCTTGGAGGAAGAGCACAAACAGAATCCAGGGATATTAAAGTAGGCAGCTCTAAATTACTTTTAAATCTCCCAGTGCGAGGGCCGCCTCACGGCTTCCATAGTAATTCAGATGTCTGAAGGCTTTGTTACAGCCTCCACAGTTCTCTCAGGGATGTCAGAGCTGCTACAGTAAAACTGTCAAGAAACACGCCTAAAGTACCTGCTCTATCACCTGCATCTTGGCTTACAAGAGGATCTCAGCAATGCAAGAGAACTGCTAATTACTGGCCTTGTTCTGGAAAAGGTCCTTAAAATACTCAAGTCTTTCAGAGTTCTTTCAAACTGGGCCTGTGCTCGGAGACCAAGACAGAGAAGACAATCTGATCTCCAGAACTGAAGCTGAGTACTGCTATACTTATCACATTTTCATGTTTCCATTACTATCAGCCACCTTACTTTTACTCCACACTCAGCGTTAATGGCCTTAAAAGGAAAAATAAGCAAAATATTAATTTAGCTTTGGGAATGCACTTATGTTATCTTCACTATATTGTGCTTTCTGTTGTCCTGACTTTCTGTGTTTTCTGTTGACTACATAACTGATGCTTCTTCCACTATGTCTTAAAGGTTTATCTCCAGCTCTACTTTTCTCACTTTATCACCCGTCTTCTATGCTAGGACAGTCTTCTCCTCACTCCAGTCTCCCACAGCTACTTTATTCTGGACACCATGTTGATGGTTATTCATATAGTAAGGTTTCATACCTTTCTTTACAGCTTTCTGGGTAACTGCTCAATTTCTGCATTTCAAGTGTGGTTTGCACCTTTAACTCCAAAGAAGCAAAGGGACAATTTATTTAATGGTCCGCTCTATTCATAGATTTTGGAAATACTGGCATTCTTACTGTGTTCTAGTAGCTACCTAGAAAGCTAAAAGCATTTTCCATACCTTCATTTTCTCCAGTTCCTGAAGCCTCTCGTCTAACTGTTCTTGAAGTGCCTCTTTCTCGTTGGTTAATTGGGCGCAGCGCTCCTTATGTGACCGAATCATCTCCTTACACCGCTGCAGCAAGTTCTCTTGGCGCTTCACCCTCTGATTAAGAGTTTCCAGTGTTTTAACAGAATCTTCATTACCCTCTACAAGAACACATGCCAACATTATCACATGCACACCGTTTCCAAAATGAAGATCTGCATTCATCATTCACATTGTGGGCGACTCACAGGTCTCTAAAAAAAGTTGTGCAAAGTCTGCAAAACTTCCTAGTGACTACTAGAACTGCCAGAAACATGCTACACATACAGAAAATAGTAAATACAGTCTTTCACCCCAAATTAATTTTAAACCCCCCAATTACTATACAAGCTCCTAAAACAAACTACTATTCAACAAGGTTTTCTATGCAATCAAAAAGTCATCACCATTTATAAACCTGCCTGCTGGCACTAACAGAACAATCACAGGCAGGAAAAAACATGAAGCAAAGCAAATGACATCTCTCAAGTGCCAGGCACACAGATTCCTGCTTTTCCAGAGCTGGGTATGATGTTCATTCTTAAATCTTCAGGTTGGCAATACTACATTTAGCAGCATAAAGGCCATGTTTAGCTTCTTTCCGAGCTGTGCTCTCTCTGTATAACTAGCACACTGGGTTATATTTTGCTGTGTGTTCTGCTCTAATGCTCTGGACCCTTGGAGAGTACTTGGCATGAAAATAGGATCAGACAAATTCAGAAGTTCACTTCATGACTGTAAGTCTTATACACTATAGCCCAGAAACAGATTCCAGCACAGAAAACATACTGAATGCTGATTCTTAGGGACTGGAAACTCACATTATTTCCTAAGCATTACAAAAGATATGATGCTGGATGAGAAAATCTCTGATCTAACCCTTCATTATAGCATACAAAAATCATGGCAGATCCTGAACACAGATCATTTCCAGATGATTTCACTTCTGTCTGAACACTGTCTTTTACAAAGGATATCAATGAACGACACTTCCATTCTGTTATCAAGATTATAATGTCCCTTGCTCAGTCATTAAATACACATAAAACTGGGAGTCCCATAACTCCAATAACCTCCTGATGTAAGGAATACTCAGATTATTCAATAGGATGAAGATCAAAATCGATCTTTGCTTTTTTTTTTACATTTTCCTGAGGGGAAAAAAAGAGAGAGAGATTGCTAACTAATCTCCTTTCTAAAGTCCTGGGATAGGTCCTTGCTTATTTATGAGGGACAGAATCTCTTAATCATATTAGGCCAGACAGAGTAACAACTCCTACCGACAAAAGCAAAAGTTGCAATAATACCATCATTATTGACAAAGGCAAGACATATCAGATTTCAATTCTTATGAAAATCTAGTCTCTTAGAAGGGTTATCCTGTCCTCTAGTTGCCACACTGTTTTCAAAACAATTGTCTCCTTCTAGAAAATATACCCTTGCTATAACATGTTCAGCCCACCATAAATAACAGCAGGCTTATTCCCCAAAATTCAAGATCTCTTGAAAAAGCAACAACACCTACCATTGCTTCCTGGTTCCACAGTATTTTCTGTACTGATTTCTTTTGTTGGACTTTGAACTTGTGTTTCAGATTGGCTATTCGGATCAGGCAATTCAGTGCCTATCTGACCATTCTGTAACCTCTGTTTCAGCAGCGATACCTAAACAAAATGTTCTTTTTGTTAAAAAAACAACCAAAAATTCTAAGTAGATCACATTTTCATCTCCAAAACTAGAGAGAGTTAAATAAAATTGATATCAGCAAGGATAAAAAGAAAGGTAAAATCTGTCTGAATTTTTTTAACCTTTTTTAAAAATCAGAATTATGTTTCCAGGTAACAAAAGCAGTATCATTATGAGTGGAGAAACAAAGACCAATTAACCAATACACATAAATTTTGCCAAAGCCATTTTAGCTCAAACAGCTGCTAATGTTATGTTCTTGATAACAAAGACATTACAAAGGTATTTAAGCACAGATCAAACGATCCTATTTAACGTGAGTGTGATTTTACCAAGTTATCCTCTACTACAAAGATGCACTTAATTTCTAGATAATACTAAATTCTCAAGAAGCTTTACAACACAGCAATTATAATAAAACATGGATATGCATTATAGGAAATACACAATTCAAAAATATTTTTGTTTTAAATACAACAAAAAAAAAAATCAAGTTGGAAGAGCAGTTTTAAAGAACATCTTTTGGGTAAGGTATCTTACCTGAGTTTGCAGGACACTAATAAGTTGATCCTTCTCTTCTAAGGAGGCATCAAATTCCTCTTGGAGATGTTTCTTAGCTTGTTGATCCATCTGGAGTTCCTGAGAATCATAAACAAATGCATCCCAAATGAAAACTTAAATGTGAATTTAAAAGGCTTATCAAAATACAATGAAATAATATTAAAAATACCTCTGCACAGTTGTGACCCCAGAATACAACCATACAGGGGATATTTCTTTTACTGTCCAACATTCCACACAACAAAGCAAGAACACCCCATTATAATACCAGCATTGAAACAGCAAAAGTCTAGATTTTATGCAAAAGTATGAAGGATTCTTTCTTCTTGAAAATAACTTTGTGTATGGATCACTTCAAGCCTCCTCCTGAAAACCGGTTTCCATGAACTCATTTCTCCTGGAAGTCGAAGGCTGCACTTCAGTAAACTAGTTTCTTCATTTAGTCACCAGATTAAGTCAACATAGACAGTAGAAATGTAAATTTCTCTTATGCTCATTCAATAGGCTAGCATTCCACTATGACAACTGGCATTTGTAAGAGCAGAAAGTTGGCTTTTTTATTCCTCAATTGTGTCTCAAATGAGAAAGCCAGAGAATGCCAAACAACTTAACTACGTGGCTTTAGTTCCTATTTATTTGTGTTTATTTGGCTGAACATCTTTAGAAACTTGCAGATGTTGCCTAAATGCGTTAGTAGGATCTACACAATCTTATAAAATACTGCCTTAGGGAGATTTCTTTTATTTACTTTCTATGTTTTTAAACTTTAAATATTTTAATTTCTCTAAATGATTTGTGTTCTAATAGAAAATCAAGGTATTTAGAGTTAAAGTTATTCACATTTAAGTGCTTATTGACAGAATCAGAACCATACACATTTCATGCATGCACTGTAAATAATTTCCCAAACCGGCGTTTTAATTTTTTTTAATTTATATATTTACTTCTATCGATATAGATCTTCTCACGGATTTACCCCAGGCAACCAATGCCTCTGTGACCACTATTCTGCAAAGATTGCCCGTATACAAGCAAGTGCCACCCATAAATGGGGGTACTGTTGGCCAGGCAAAGAGAGAGGACAACAGAAAGAGGGATGAAACAGCAAACGAGACAAAACACAGGGCACTGGACGCTTCTTGCATTGCTTTCCTCCAACTTTGAATCTTGCTTGCATGCTTTTTCGCAGTCTATCCCTTCCCTCCCACGGCGAATCCCAGCTGCCAGAGCTGGGCCTGACACCAGCTTTGGGAACCACAGCAGCACGAGCGGAGCCTGCCCAGCTGTGCATGGGCAGGACAGCGCTGGAAGGCGCCACTATAACCTAAGGCGACAATAATCATAACAAGACCTATCTGATTTTATGACTGAAATCAAAGTATATTGCAAATCCATAAAAATAATGCAAATATTGTAACTGAGATAAAGATGAGTATTTTTTACATTTTATCCTATTATTTTATTGATAGTCATTAAAATCTTTCTTTAAAAGTGCCTATTACCTATATTTGCCTATTGCTGTGCAATAGAAAATATATTGTAACGTGAACAAGCAAATCAAAAACTGGGCAAAGAAAGTTTCTGTGTATGTGTGGTATAAAATAAATAATCAATAAAGGAAAGTACCTCTCTCAGTTCTCCAATTCTGCGAAGTGCTTTATCCTGACTTTGACTCAGAATGCCCTTAAAAAAAAAAAAAAAAAAANAAAAAAAAAAAAGAAAAAAGAATAAACACCAGGTGTGTTGAATGTAACTCTGGAGTATAAATAAATTCATAGAATTGTATTTCAGCAGAAGAATTAAAGATTGGCATTTCTTTTCCAAGTCAAACTCGATGTGTGTGTATTCTAATAAACTGCCACCTGTGGGCTGGCAATCTATCATCTAAATTGAGCTGATACAGTAAAAAAAGCTGGAGTACAATAGCTTCACAGCTATTTTGACAAATCAGTATTAGCTTGGCTCCTCAGAAATTCCAGCTAAGAAAGAGTACTTTGTTATATACGCACACACGCATATACATATACACCATGTTGTGCAAACACGCACACAATGCACTGAAAATCATTTGTATTTGCACTGTGCATTTTAATGTTCAGAAAATTATTAAGGTAAGAGAGAACAAAGAGACTTACCTGTAGCTTCTTCTTCTCCCTCTGGATAACTTGATACGCAGACACTAGCTAAAATACAGAAATTTGATATAATGATGACAATGCATCTGCTTATACCTATCAAAACTATTTGCTTAGTTGTATCACTGTCTGCACTTTCAAACCCTTCACTTGAGAAAGCTCTTTTGACAGAAACATAGTTAAATTTTCTCCATGCTTCTTTTTTCAATCCATAAAATATCTCCAATGTGTTAAAAAAAAAAAAATAAAGCCTATACGAGAAAACAGTGAGGTTAGTCGGCATTCATGCACAGGTTTCCCTTCACTAAAAAGACCTCTAAGAGCAGCCATGCTTCAACAAAGGCAGGGAAAAAAACCACTGCACCAGAAAGTTACATCCTGGACAGCTACCTTATAGGGACACGCGTGTAAGAGCACACATCCCAGAGAGCTCAACTAAAATTAATTTACAATGAGTAGGCATTAAAAAAAAATACACTTACAAGTCTAGCAAAAAAAGGTCCATCTAATACTGAATGTTCTCATCCCATGTGCTTTGCATACACTCAGCAGACAAAGAAAGACCAGAAGTGAGTGGATAGTATTTCTCTTTGTAATCTGACAAAAGGACTTAATGAGTAACTACAGAATTTAGCTTAATTAAAATCTTGACCACAATTGCCTAAGATGTCCAAAGCTGAAGTAGCATAACATCACTTGGAATTATACTATTCCATTTTCAAACTGCTGAAAAATTAAAGGAAAGCAAATCCAAACCAACAAAACTAGAAATCTCTAAGTCAAAAGATAGCTTTAAATTATTATTTAAACTAGGACTTTTTTCAGAACACAAAATTACTTTTCATTTCAGAGTCATACGTGTTTTTTGCTTAAAAAAAAAACTAAGACGACTATGGATGGTTTCCCCTTACCACACTTTTGGAGATGCCAACTCTGTATCCTACTTTAAAAGAGAAAAAAAAATTTACATCCTAAATTATCATTTTAGGTTGAAACTACTTTCTGCCAAGCTCCAGCAAAACTACTTTTTCCAACTGAACTAAAGAAGCTCACAAAACAGAAAAAAAAAAATCCCCAGACCTTTTTGACAGATAAAATTAAGACTTACTGGAAAGACTACACTAAACCAACCAACCGACCAACCATACAGAACCACTACAAACTGA
The DNA here is from genome assembly GCA_013399365.1 of Pampusana beccarii. Taxonomy (NCBI): domain Eukaryota; kingdom Metazoa; phylum Chordata; class Aves; order Columbiformes; family Columbidae; genus Pampusana; species Pampusana beccarii. The sequence goes on along the minus strand of VWYH01004252.1, from coordinate 15,888 downwards.
ATAATTTTTTGGCAACACTGTTTACATAAACTTTTAAAAAAATATATCTTATTATACTAGCTGGATAAGAACGAAAAAATAATGGGAGACAACAAATCCTAATTAAAAGAAGATAACTGTTTTTGCAGGGTTATGCTGAATACTGTAACTGTCGTATAGATATTTTAGATTCCAGGGATTTTGACAGTAATACCCAAAAGCCTGCACAGGAATTTTTGTATTTGAGGGCAGCAAACATGTAAAGAACTGTAAAAAACAGTGCAAATGGCCAGTTTTAAATGCAAAACACATACATACTTTAAAAACAAACAACCAACCAAACCAACCCAAAACAAACGCCACCACTTGGAAAGCTTTACTTTTCCCAATTTGGAAAATGAGTGGGAAAACTACTTAAATCATTGGTTTTCATTAAAATAACAAAAGAAATAGTCTTTGAATGAATTCCTTCCAGGGAATACCTGGAAATTACGGGGAGTATAAATTATTCATTGAAAACAAAACACTTGCTCATCGCACGTACATGGAATATAGACTCTGTACTACAAGAACAAGTTTCAGAAGAAAAGTAAATTCGCTGTTACGCGAATACAAGCCAGGCCTACCTCTGAACTGAATTCCAGCCCTTGCTATGGGCTTTCAGCAGAACCAATCACAGGTCTACTTCGTGCAACCAGTAGTTAATCTCTACTGCTGACAACATGAAATTATTTACAAACTAGAGAAGAAAAGGATTTCCACGTTTTATTACCAGAAGAACATTTGGCCTATCTATGAGGCCAAAAATAACTAGTCCTAACTTCCATGTTAGCTCTAAGTTGAGCCATTTGCTCCAAACACGAAAACAGAAAGATTATCCACTACTGCAGTATCTGTCGGCCTCATCTTTCTCCCCTCTCCACCCAGGTAAGTCAGTAACAACATTGCCTACCTCTGCGTATTTGCCCCTGTAGTTGCCCAAGCTGCGCTCCATTCTGCGCAGTCGCTGCAGCAGCTGCTCTTTGCTGAGGCTGTCCATGTTCCCCGGAGGCTCTTCTGTTTCACTTTCTATGTCGGAAGGTGGATCAAAGGTGGGACCAGCTGGGTCCAAATCCAGTCGATTCAAGGAGTCTCTTGAAGAAGTTCGTACCAGGGACTCCTTGGAAGAAGAGCGGAACAGCGACTCTTTTACTGGGCTCCGAAACAAAGACTCCATGGAGGGAACTCGGAGTTGAAGCCTCTGGGCAAAAGATGGAGTGTCACTCAGCTGAAAAAATCCAAAGCAAGTAATTACTTCCGCACCTCTTCTAGGCAGAGAGACACACTAAAGCCCAGGAGAGACCTGGCCTGGGCAAAGGAACAACTGGTGCCTAACACATGCATGACACCAAATGGCTACCACTTCCTTAGAAGATTCATCTCGTTGTGCAGAACCATCAAGTGTGCAACTACCAGATGTAGGCAATTTCAGACAGCAACTAAATCCAATAAACTACAGCTCCAATTTAAACCCCTGAAAGAACATACTTTCGTGTATTCCCTTTAAAAGGTGAAGAATATGTAACTAAAATAAATAGTTGCATTTACTGTTGTCCCAAAATAAAAGAGAGTGACTCACTTCTTGAAGTATTAAAGAGAAGACTGTATTTATCTCAAAGACACAAATTTTTTCCCTGTGATTAAAAGAACAAATTTATTGTAAAAGTCCTTGTACGATAGGTCTAGCACGTGATCTTAGTACTTCTTAAAATTTTATTTTAAAAGGCTTTATGATTCTTACATAAAATGCAATTATTGATTTATGCAGCTACGGTACTTACACTGTTCTAAAACAAAAGGTTTTGTGCTATGGTACCATGTACTGTTGGTGCTACAGAAGTGACTGGAAAGCATGACTGCATGACGTTGCCCCCACAATCAAATGTGGGATGCATGTGCTAGGAGCCACTGCTAATCCCACTCCAGCAAACCAAACCTTTTCTCAAGAATGACCTCCACTTTATCACTACTATCAATTTTTTAAGCCTATCAATTCTTCTCCTTCAGCCAGAAACTAGCTTTTCTCGCTGTGCAAGATGCCCTCTACTTTTGCAAGCGAGGTTAACACTTTGCATCCTGTGTTGGCTCTGTCATTCACCCTGGTGAATCCTGACAGACGAGTACTTGTCATCCCTACTCCAACACGAAGATCCATACCTGGCGCTTATGCCAATGTCTGGTAAAGACAACATGGCCAGTGAAGGAGGGAACAAACCCCCATATTTCCCCGTACCTGTGGGGAGGCTGACCCGCTGCTGTTGTTTTCTGTGGATCTGGGAAGGGGCTGCGTACTTGCATTCTACAGGAAGAAAAACAGCTGTTAGAAGGACTACAAGGACTATAATTCACCAATTCCTACAAGTACCACCATGCTTTTTCCTTCACTGTGTTTTTAGTACTTTCTTTTCAGTGTTTATTAAGATGTCTTCATGCAAACCAGCTAGTTTGTTAAATTCAAAACAGATTGCTGCAATATGCAGAACTACAAAGCAGCTATGTGTGCATGGATTAGTAGGAGACATCTGCAAAAATGCTGACACCTCCAATTAAATTATTCATAATGATTATTTATGTAACATTTATGCACAAATAAAAACACACCAAAGAAGACAAAATGATAGCAGGAAAAATCTAATTGATGACCCGTGTTGTTTACAGCCAACACGAGTAACAGTGGAATCACACCATTTTTCTCTGTTTCAGGACATTTTGGAGGGGCGGAAACTACCTGGAAAACAAAAAAAGTGCTGCCAACAGGCTGTTTAAGACACCAAACAAGCACCAGGAAAGAAGTCAGACTGTCAGAAAAAACATCCTGTGCAAAACTTCCCATGTACATTCCTCTGCACTCCCAAACAAACAAAAAAACCCACCCCAAACCCTCAAACAACACAACAGAAAACAATGGGGGATTACAGGGGGGAAGTGTGTTTGTTTGTTTGTTTGTTTGTAACAGAGTTCAGACATTTCTGTTACTAGTCTATTCTGCTTGCCTTATGTCCTGTGTTCATTTGTTTTCTAACTTGTACAAATCCAGATGTCTCTCTGGTGTTTAAACCAGGTAAAACTGAAGGAGCTAAACATGCTAGAAACCGTCTGGGATACGAATGTTTTCCAAGAGAACCAAAGCACCGAGACATATCGAACAAAGTATGAGGAATTCAGCTAAAAGCAGTGTAACTTCTAATTTTTAATCAAGAAGTATCCTGAGTTATATGAAAGCTGTAAAATCTAAGGTGTATATACAACTAAAGTATCAATCAGTCATCCAGGCATATGCTACATTATTACATCCACAGCTTCTACTCTACGTGGATACGCAGATAGGCATACATAAACATAAATGCAGGAGAGGAATGATTCAGTGTAAAAGGGCTCCAGAAAGGTTTGACATGGAGCAAACTGAAGGCAGTACAAAAATACCACAGACGAAAGAGAAACCCAGACATTTATGAAGCCAGAGCAATGAGCAGTCACTCGTCCAGATTCAATAACCAGCCATACAAGAAGTCTGTTTGGATTTGGAAATTGCGCTTCACCTGGCTTGAACAAAATCTGCATTCTGCTTCAGAGCATTACCCTGTTGTGGTGGATTTATTCTTTCCCACTGGATTAAGAGCTCTTCTTGGGATTTCAACTAAAGCACTCCTACATTTTATTCTTGGCTGCATTACCTGTTCTTTTTCTTTTCCTAACTGGAAAGTTAATAAGAAGGATAATCCAAATAAAAATTTATCTTCTGCTTTATAATTTACAGAGCACCTACCATGCTAGTACTGGACTGACAACAGAGGAAGGCAAATACTTCACCAAGAATTACAAACTAACTACAAACACTTCTTTCTGAAATCATATATTGTGATACCCATGAAAAGAATTTAAGGAAACTATGGAGGGTTTGTAGATCTAATTCATAATTTAATAATATTTAAGATTTATTTTAAAACACAAGATTACTTAAGTAGACTTATTAAATCTAATAAAGTGTTTATGAATATTTTTAAAAGTGGATGTTGTTCTTTTCTCTGAAGATCCTTAAAAAACTACCATTTAAAGATCTATGAAAATCCTTCCAAAATGGCATTTCAAAACTACAACTAATGTCTCCACTTCTAATTTTTTTTTTATCAATTGTACTGATATCTTTGTAGTCAATCTCTGTGAACAAAAGTAGAACTTTAAAACTTATATTTGGCATTAGACTTTCTTTCGACATAAATCATTAAAGGGATACACTGGCTAGACACGGCCACAGGTATCTAGCTGCTGCAATTCTAAGTTACAGTGCTCTAGGGCAAAGGGTCATATTCTGGTGCAGTGAAAGGTAAGCATGAATGGAAGTTGCTATATATAAGTATGGATTCAAGAGGCTTTGAAGAGCTTAGAAGCCCTAGTCTTTCATAAGCCTTAAGAGACGTTTCAGCAAAACTAGAATCACAGAGCACTGGGGGGCACTTGGAAAGTCTTAAAACCAGCAGAGCTCCGTCAGGGTTTCTGGAGACCAACAGAAGTATTTTCCTCCATAAAACATACACAACTATATTTCTATCCCAAGAGAGCGATACTTACAATCTCTAATTAAAAGCTTGCTTTTTGTTATTAACATGTATAAACCAGAGCTCAGTTTTAACTGCAGCACATCAGGGCACTTCGGTAACACTTGTGCTTCCTCATTTCCCTATTTCTGAAATGCAAATGAATCCATCTTATTTATGTTTCAAAGGTATAAAAAGATTCATAAGCCTAAAGAGTGAAAACTTAAGTGTCTGCATTTAAAAATATTTTACTGTTCTCCCTCCTTCTCAGCTTTTCCAAAAGCGAGTAAATTATGGAGGAGGGAGAGCTTAGTACACATTTTCTTCCCTCATTTTACTTTAATTTTTCTTTAAAAAATACTCTTTGTCCAAGAACATTTGAACCATTTCTTCATGCAACAAACCCCATGCAGCTTAGTTAGTTACGAGTTTATATTAACTTCAACAGTGCCAAAAAATCCAGTTACAAGTGATTATGATGCTCACTCTCTTAAGATTACACACCACTTGTGCATGCACACAGTTAAAATACTGGTCTGTTTTAGCAGAACTAATATGTATTTGTGTGTGTTGATTAAACTTCCCCTCTCCTAGATCTTTAGTTTACCTAGGTTTCCCAAATGTACATAATGTTTTTTTTAAATATATATTTGTATATAATCAGCCCTCCTCTTCCCTATAAACTTTTATATCATTGTTTTCTACCTCACAATTCTTGCTATGAGAGAACAGCTCTGGAACTTTCAAAACATTCAGAGAACAAAATCAGTTTTACAGGTAAGATAATTAATACACATTGTCAGCACATTAACAGTAACCCTTACATTATCAGTATTTCCTATGTATGCAGTCTTGCATGCAAATATGCAAGTAAGTGATTTCTGCCAGTAAAGTTTATGTTAAAAGATAACATAAAGACAACATTTGGGCATTTACAGAAATAGGTTTTTCGAAATGCGAGTATACCAGGGATATTCTGTAGTTTAGTGATAAAGAGCCCACAACTGTTTCCTGCTCTAAGTGTAGGAAAGCTTAATTACATTTGCAGTGAAACTTTACGAAGTGATCACTGGACCTGGAATATGGTCAACATACTTAGAACTGGAAAAAAAAAATCCAGTGACTACTTCAAAACTACAGATTTTAGCACAGTCTGAACGTCCTCTTCACTCCCCAACAAAAGTTCAGTCTTGAGAAAACAAATGAGGACTTTCAACAGATCATCTTTTCAACCACTGTTTCGGGCCAATCTTGCACAGCTTCAGAGAGATAAGTCCAATACAACACGGTGTGTTATGTCCATTTGCTGACCAAATTTGTATCCTGTTACAGCTTTCAGTGACTTATCATTTTCAGCCTCTGCACGAGCAGCAAAACAGCACTTGCTAAACTGGAAAAACAAAGTAATTATGAAGTACGAAGATGACCTGGGACTCTAAAAACCACTGTGTTTTGCATCACTATGGACTCAGGAATGCCAGGCCTCTGCACCATGTGAAAGATGCCATCCCAGTCCTGTGACAACGATCAGAATAATACAACTTTGTATGTGCATGTGCTAGAAAGTAGAAGGCTGCTTTCCTCCCTGTGCCTGCTTCTTTTTCCCCACACCTCCTCTTCTCACTGAGCTTTTCCACTTGCATACTATGAAAACATTTCCAGGCAAATAACTATATATTGAAAATAAAATTTAATTATTAAAATAGACTATTTATCCTCACAATAATAGCTGCCAAGTTAGCAAGTAGAAGTAGCTGAATTTCAGTGTCCATGTCAGGTAATTATTTCCTGCTACCATTAGTAGTAAATGACATTGTGAGGCTTTCAATGTACACAGCAAAAGGTTTTAGACAAAAACAATCTCAACATTTATCACACTCATTTTTCTCTAAATACATACATAAAAGTGCAGAGGAAGACTTTCAACACCATTTGAACTCTAAGCAACAAACACACAAACTTGTGCAATTATTTAAAAGTTGTGTAGAGTACGGTTACCTGTATAACAGAAAACGTGTTAATTTTTTGATGTTATAGTAAATTCACATCATACAGCACACCAGCCAGGAGCTATCAGGTACTACCTCCAGGAAATTTAGTGCGGGGTTAGCAGCAGGGTAGTTAAGATAGATGTCTTAGTGAGAACAAGCCACAAGCAACACTAGGTTTGCTTTCTAGTATAGTGCTCTCCTCCCCCTGCTACAAGCATCACTAGGAGGGGTGGGAGGACTCACCACACCGTCACTCTGTGGCTTAGGTTGCTTGGTGGGATCCAAAGCAAAGATAGTATACTCAGAGAGAAAAGCAGGTTCTGCTATCATCCCGGCTAGCAGCTGTCATTCAATGCAAAAAGTAGGAAAACAAAAATAAACGAAGTAATAAGGTAAAGAATGTTGCATGATTTTACTCAATTTTTCCACACTATTAAAAACATCATCAAACAACACAGCAGTTTGTGAGACAACAGATACTGATAAAGGCAGGACATTACCTGAAAATATGCATTACGTAATTTCAGAACAGCCAAAATACAGTTTTGATTATTTAGAAATAAACACACAATTTAAAAAAAAAAAAAAAAAAAATCCCAGTTTGGCCAAAGGTGAAGATAATGTTTCAGACACTGATATTGTAATTTTTTTTTAAACTTCTATGGATGACATCTTCAGATTACACTGAGGCTTCTGTGCTCTGTTACGCGTGAAAAACTCATTATTCTAAAAATTCTATCAGTATGTCAGTTATAAACAATATAAATTGCATGCTTTTGACTATTTCTCTTCTAGTGTGCTTACACACTAGAATTCTAACCACATTTAAAAAATCCTTACGAAAGTTTTCAAACTGCTAGCAGACTGCTATTTTGTAAAAAGACCACAACTTCAATTAACCATTTTATCAAGTTGGTATTGAGGAAGAGATTTAAATTCCCAGAGACTAAAAACATGAAGAGAAGGAGACTCTGGAATTTGAATTCAAACCGGATATACACGTACAATGTAATGCAATCTAATGCTGTTACGATGCTGTAACAGAATTCAACAAATATTCCTCTCACAATTTTACTTACACACAAAAGTTAATGGTTCAACTTCTTTATAGCCTCAGATTTCAAAACTGTGATCTCTGCTGAATGAACCAAAACACAATAAGCTTTTTCTTTCTCATGACTGCAGAACAATTTTGTTTTAAGTTACTAAACAGTATTTTTAAGAATCAAGTCGATTACAATGTAACTTAGGCTTTGATTTTTTTCTTTGGTACTGCTGCATTGACTCCAGTGCTCCAGTAGATGAATTACAGAAATTCAAACTAAGAGAGGAAAAATATTTGCATGTGTCTGGAATACTACATGACCTGGAATTTGCGTCCACCAAACCCTTTCTTTCAGAAAAGATATTAAGTGCATAATGTTCAGTGACAGCCATAAACAATAGTTTCTGAACGTTGGTACTGACAGAAAAGACTGTCTTTTCTCTCTAGTGTGTTTTTACGCTGGAAAAAAAATAATTACTGAAAAACCTGACTGAGACCTAAATTACCAGTCCTTCAGAAAACAAAGCCACATAAAAACCTAAATGATGTACTTTCATTGCCTTCTATTTGATTCACTATATTATATACATATACGTATACACACAAATGCACATTCCTAGTACAAATGTCCGTTGCTGAAGAATCTCGCTAGTGACATCAGTAGACTTTCTAGAGCTACAAAGGGAAGGATGCTTTGGTTCACAGTCAAAAAAACCACAAACCACTACAAATTGCTGAATTGTCTTTATGGACAGGGCATCTGCAGAGCACTAATTCTAAAATCTGTGCCCAACTTTTACTTCTCAAACTGGTAAGTAAACTGACAAACAGTTCTGGCTTTTATTATTCAGCTGCCCTTGTCACGGCATTCCCAAAGCTGGCATGAGACTAGCGCTCCAATAGTTCACTTGATTTGCCAAGAACTAGGTAGGTCCGAGAAACTTGGGTGAGACTTCTCACTTTTAACCTACTACAAACATGGGCCACTAATAAAAGAGATGGTCCCACTTCTCCTGCTCCCCATCTTCCCCAGTCTGGAGACACGCGCCCAGCGCACCCACTGCGATTGCAACAACAAGCTGGGTTGGGTAAAATTGGTCACCAGTCCCTCTCCCTCAGCCTCTCAGAAGTATCATTCCTAAGAGTAAACTGTGTTAAAGCTCTTGCTATATATTTATTCAAGTGTTGTCACTTTTATAAACATGACCATGGAGAACTTCAGGAATCCAAGATGGTTCAACTTCTCTCTTCAGAGTATCAGTATACTAATGTTTGCTTCTCAAAATATTAAATTGTGACATTTCAAAATAGCATTATTTTACTTAATCCCAATGTCATTAAACAGTACACCAAGCAACTTGCATTAAAAATAATTCCTATTTAATCTCTAAAAAGTTATTATCTTTCACTTGAAATTAAAAAAAAAAAAAAAAAAAGGACTGTCAGTGTTCTCAGCATCAATGAATTGTTAAATTTTCAACCATCCCCTGAAGTCCATGACCACATCAGTGCAGCCAAGTTCTAACAGGAGTCTTAGACAGTAAGTCTTACAGAAAATGCTAATTACAATAGAGAGTGTATGTAACTCCTTTTTAGCAACAACAGAAGATCTAAGCTATCCATAGCCTAAAATATGCTAATCCACACTACTAACAGTTACAATTCTGAGATAAAGAAACAAGTTTATGAATATAAACTGATGCAGAACTGCTTGAGTTTGCAGACATACAATTCCAGAGCCTCTTTAAATAAAGGCAAGCACAAACGGGAAGGAGCCAGCCCTACAAATTACAGAATCACAGAATGTTAGGGACTGGAAGGGACCTCGAAAGATCATCCAGTCCAATCCCCCTGCCAGAGCAGGAATACCCACAGGAGGTTACACAGGTAAGTATCCAGGCAGGTTCTGAATGTCTCCAGAGAAGGAGAATCCACAACCTCCCTGGGCAGCCTGTTCCAGTGCTCTGGCACCCTCACTGTGAAGAAGTTTCTCCTCACATTTAAGTGGAACCTCCTGTATTCCAGCTTGTATCCATTGCCCCTTATCCTATCATTTGTTGTCACCAAGAAGAGCCTGGTTCCATCCTTGTGACATTGACCCGTTACATATTTATAAACATTAATGAGGTCACCCCTTAGTCTCCTCCATACTAAAGAGACCCAGCTCCCTCAGCCTTNTCTTGGCCACAAGAGCACAGTGCTGGCTCATGGTCATCCTGCTGTCCACCAGGACCCCCAGGTTCCTTTCCCCTACACTGCTCTCTAACAGGTCGTTCCCCAACTTATACTGGAACCTGGGGTTGTTCCTGCCCAGATGCAAGACTCTACACTTGCCCTTGTTATATTTCATTAATTTTTTCCCCACCCAACTCTCCAGCCTGTCCAGGTCTCACTGGATGGCAGCACAGCCCTCTGGCGTGTCAGCCACTCCTCCCAGCTTGGTGTCATCAGCAAACTTGCTGACAGTGCACTCTATAATAAATAAAATACAGAAGGGCAGAAGACAACAATAGTGGGGCATAACAGCAATCACTGTATCAACATGAAATCAAAAATATTTCCTCCCCAGTAGCCAAGACAAGAGTTTCACACTTCAAATAGCTACTAACCACAGAATATACTCAGTCGTGGTCCCAGAGTGGTATTTCCTTAGCACGTTTAGAACTGGCTGCATCTTCTCATTAGTGAGATGAGTGGAGTGAACCTCCATTCTCATATGTTGGGCACCCAACAATGAAAATATTTATGTACTTGCTCACAGTATTTCTGCTACTCCAGCAGCTCATTACTTGCTATATTTTTACAGTTAAATTATAGGCAGAGCTGTCTAACGAGCCCTGTAATTACACTACCTAATGCTTTCAAATGTATTTTTATCTGCACTTCTAATTTTTTAAAATCAACTATTCACTATGGGGCTTTAAAACCAGCTGTCTAGTTAACTTAAGGGATGGAGGGGGTATTAAAAGTCACTAAAAATTATGCACCTTTTCCCAGAAAATAGGCAAGAAGCTTGCTAGTCTGTCAAAACTAAACAGATATAAATATTTCCACAATGGATTCTTGCACTTCAAGATCTGGCCTAAAACCCACTCTGAATTATCTTAGTAGCTTCAGAAACATGAAACATATCTGGTGCTATTCTGTCTAATGTAGCACTAGCACCAGGTTAGTGCTATGCCAGTAATGTGATTAATAAAACTACATGAGCAGGGAATCCAGCTGGGCAGAAGCATACTGGGATCAGACAGAATGTGCACATATGTAAATAATCCTTTAACTAACCTTCTCTAAGCCTCTGAATGCCATCAAATCATACTTGATTATCTCTACAGAAATCCTACTAAAACCTTCCAACATTGTTCCAGACATACTCCCATACCAACCTTAATCTCGGGCACAAAATTAAGGCTATGATATTGCTGATCTTTCGTCACAATATTTTACACCTATTCTTTTTGTCACAAGTAAAATTTTACTAACTAACAAACATTCCTATCTTGGAGAGAAAGCTACGAATTAGGTAAATTAGGTGATGAAGCCAGATACCAGATGATGCTGTTTCCTTCAGAATTATTACAGAACAATATACGACTTTTTTTTTAAAGAACCTTTGTTTTTCCAAATTTCTAAACCATTTTTGTAGCCCTCAAGTTTGGCCAAAGGTAAGCAGTCTTACTTGTTCTTCATGGACTTCCTGAACTCCAGAACCAGCTGTGTTCATATTATTCTTGCTATTCATCCTCCCTCTGAAGAATTACCATGCTCAAACCTTCCTTTGCTAAGATTCTGATGAGTGAGGCACAAAGGCCAAAGTACATGTGATCGCTAGATCAAAGGGCTTCCTTAATATGCTGTGAAACAAAACCAGAATTTAACAGGGCTTAGAGTCTGACCCAAGTCTCACGGCTCTAGAAATGGCAGTAGCTGAATCAATGCACGTTGCATAAGTATAATACATGTTTGACTGCCAAAGGCAGTCATTGTTCACTTTCAGGAAAAAAAAAATAAAAAAATCAGTGGTTCCAAATTTCAGATTAACTTGATAGCAAGTAAATTTGAAAATCTGTCCATTTTGTTTGCTAAGTGCATCATGGTATACGCGCATTTGTCGTATGTCCATGCTTAAAAGGTTCTATAATTGTATGAGGACAGTTTTGCTGTTATGTACATGCACAATAAGTTAGAGGAAAAGGGGTCAGACCATAAGGTCAACTAAGGAACAAGCCAGTATTTGCTCATCTCGTTCAAGGAGCTGGGGATGTCAACTATCAGGCTAAAGTTTTAGAATTTAAACTCTTACGGACAAGTACCTCATTCCCTACAGAAAAATAAACAAATAAATAAATTTGGGGAATGCCAGAAAAAAGTTGTGAATAATCCAGTAATTTGCTGATTTACACAAATATCTATTTATAGAAGGTTTGTGCAATTTGCAACATAATCTTTTCTGTCTCATCCCTGCTGTGCTTGGAGAATAGGAAAAACTGAAGAGCTTAACGTTCAAGGGTACTCTCTTCAATTAAAAAAAGCCCCAGAATCTAATAGTTCAGAACTGCATGTTCAGAAAGAGGTAGTACAGAAACAAAACACAACTCTCTTCTGGTTTGTTTTTCATTCTTATAAGCGATCAAAACATGCTTGTGTATGCATTGAGAGTTGTAAAATCCAAGCTTTAGATAACAAATAGGTTATTCATCCCCCAAAATTTAGTTTTAAATTTGCATGTCAGAAAGAAAAAAAAAATATAGACATATCTGAACCACTACCATCTTTGCATGGCGATGTCTATTTAGAAGTACTTCAAATTAAGTATATTAATACGGGCAAGATACGGCATCAACCAAGGTACTGAAGGAATATTATTTCAGCTTTGCATCTCCGGCTTTATTAATAGCCCACACTAGAAAAACATTCCAATTAATTTAAAACCAGAGCCACTACATAGGACTAAAGTGAGATTGAAAACCATCTTGGCTGGTTTATCTTTAGCTCTAAGAAGCACTATCTATATTGTGCTCTGCTGTCACTTCCCTAACGCTCACGAGGATGAGAGTGATATTTGGATCCACATGCTTGGCAGGTCACTGAGAGCACAGCAAACTGTCCACTGCTTGCTCACAGTCGATGGCTCTGAACTGTAACAACTCTGTTATCTTCTGCAGGTGGGCCTGACTTGTAAATGAGTATGTTATAGAACAGAAAGACAATTTTGAACTTCTAGGAACCATAGTGAATATAAGTAATGCATTTCACCTCAAATTCTGTTTAAGAGTTGAAGCAGTAACAGTCTGAAAACCAAACACTATTCTTCCCTAGAAAAGACTGGAAGCACTAAGTACATGTGTTTATCATCCAGGCCTGTTTCAAATGGCACCACGTCCAACTCAGAAAGCATCTGATGTGCAAATTGTCTGAAGAAAGGTACTTCTGTAGAACTACCAATATATGCTTTTACGCCACACTGTAGTCATATTTTACGGGCTACTTGCAAGAACAGAACACAGAAATAGACAAATTTCTGCTTTTTCCTTCTACACAAAAAATTAGGAGCTTCTCTGTAACACTGCCTCTGGAGATCCACAGCTCAACAAAAATAGAAGGAAAAAGAAAGTGGGCACAAAAAAGAAACCTCATATTCCATGAATGGAGCGTATCAGTTGGTGGTTTGTTGTTGTTATTTTATTAACTGAGAATATTTGGGGGGAAAAAGAAAAATCTTCTAATTGCAGAACATAAAGCAAGAACGTTTGCCTGTATGTTTTATTATAATTCTTTGATCAGATCAGTCCTGTCATTTACAAGTGTAATTCACTCTGAAGTTGTTTTTATTCTAAAAATGTCGGGAATTTAAAATCAAAGCTTTTGCATGCAATACTTGCAACTTTGATATTACAGCACTAAAAATCCAGAAACATGACCTACTAAAGACATTCTAAACCATAACAGCCCAGAGGGAGGGCAGAGAACATACAAAACAACTACAAAACACTGTGATATTCCTCAGCTTTCAGTGCCAAAAGGGTCAGCAATTATTCACGTACTACAAGAACGTTTTAGTATATGATATTCTTAAAACCCAAAACATCTTCAGTTTGTTAAATGGTGTCTTAACTTTAGTTCATTATCACGCCATTGCCATTGACACCTGTACACAAAACTTCTGCCTGATCGAATGAGAATACTACAAAAAATGCCCCCCAAAAGACATAACGCGCCCATATAATCAGGGCATATATTTTCAGACATGAGATGTATTATCTGCATCTTTTTAATCATAGTAATACTGCCACTGAACTGAATTTTATGAAAGTCTAATCCAACAAACAAGTTTAAAAAACCATTTGCTTTTAATAATTCTGTTAACAATTATGAGAAATATTTGGAGAAAGGAGATTTCATGTCTTGATCATTTAAACTTATCTTCATTTTAGTAAAATTTTCCATTTGACATAAATCCCATCCTTACAAAAAAAAAAGAAAAAGAAAAAAAAAAAAAGTCATTCCCTTAGCAGCTTCACTACTTTCTGAATTTCTAACTACAGGATATGTTCCACAATTTAAACTCTCAGAGCAGCTGCCTAAGCCCAAGGATAACTATAGATCTGAGGTCACTTTAGTACTGTTTCCACCCTTAATCTTCTTTCTCCTTCTGCCTCTCTCATCACTCCAGTGTAACCACTGTATTTAGAACATAATGTTCTCCCAAGATAACGTGGTCTGTCCTGTAGGGAATTGTTTGCTTCCCCTATTTGTCCATAAAAGTAGTCTGAAAAAGAGTCTTCTGGGGGGCAACATACATCTAATCGAGTAATACAAGACAAACTGTAGTTCTCCATAGAAATTATAAACACTACAGAAAGTATTGATACATACAGCTGACATAGCAGTAGCACCCACCAACACTTGGAAATGCATTTATCTTTTAAACATGTTATCCAAATTGTAAAGAGAGAGAGTACTTTTTGCTAAATCAATCGATAAAACTGAAAAAGAGAGAAGCTTTCAGGCTCACAACTCTTCTTCAGAACTGGTACAGAAGTAGACATCCTCAAAAATAAATACAAGTTAAGAAAAAGTATCATGACTTTCATTCAATGTGTGACTTATACTACTAGAGTAGAAAAACCTTTGATACTTTTATTATAAAAGGTATAAGATGTGTTAGCACTTAATCTTTCCCTTTATTTACCACTGAAAAGAGAGAGGAAGATTTCATCCTTTTGTGTAGCAGGACCAAGTTAATGACAGACAAAAAACAGTGAATAAGCTGCATAGAACTTCACTGTGTCTCATGGCTTGAAAATTTCATATTTCACTAAGCTTTTGGTGCTTAAATTCTGAAAACCTTGGCCCAATCAGTCCTTTAACCTCTAGTACTTTCTACACATAATTAAAAAAAAACAAAACCAAAACCCAACCAAACAAACAAAAAACCACAAGCAATCAAACAAACAAAACCAGCAAACTCTACTCACTGAAACACTTAATTTACCCTGGGTGACAGAGATTGTTGACATTTTTGAGCATCGGTTAACAGAAAACCTCTCTCTGGGGACAGGGGGAAGTCATTACATACATATATACATACACATATATACACACACAGACATAGACATACATACACACATACATACATAACAGTAGAGAAAAATCAGCATTTGTTAGAAAACTCAATACTGTAGTTCCAAAACGCAAACCAAAATAATGTCATACGCTTTTATTTCTATTATCGTTGAAGGAAGCAAACTGCCAAGCTGTAATCATTGGAAGCGTTTATAATGGAATCTAAGACAAATTTCAGGTATAGCTGACCATCTCCTGAAGAAAAAGTGGTGTTAAAAATTTAAATGGATTGTCCTACTGCAAGAAAGCACATCTTTTTTGTAGTAAAACCCAGCAACTGAATTTCTGGCTAGGAACTCAACATTTCCTTTGAAAACTTTCACAGAACCACAGCAGTTCCCTGCTTTACTATACCAGCCTGTTTCCACACTCACAAAGCAAGGCATTATATTGTTTCTTTGTTTTTACCTTTTTAATCAAGCCCCTTCAAAAAGGCCATAGTACTCAATATAAAAAAAGGTGAGAGTGGATAATCTCCTCTGTTTGCTCTATTATGCAAGTCATGATTACACATCAGCCAGACAGTGATTTTAATGACGTTTTATGATCCATTATTTAGATTCAGTCTGGTTTGTTGTAGTTTTTTTGTTGTTGGTTTTGTTTGGGTTTTTTTGTTTGTTTGTTGCTTCATCTTGGTTTGTTTAAATTTGATAATTACTTGTATTATTAGAAA
>VWYH01004244.1:54098-232118 GCA_013399365.1 Pampusana beccarii | reverse complement strand
TTGTAACTGTCATCTTTGCTTCCCTTCTTTGAAAACTCAGGTGCTGGAGATGTGATAGTAAATCATATTTAGATTTCATAGCTGTGTAGAAAAGCTGTAAATGGTCCTTGGAAACTACCCTCCAAACTCAGCAATGAGAAGTCAGATAAAAAGAGCTCCAACTGGCAGCTTAGACTGAAAAGTAGTAAGAATTAAAAGTCCTGCTTCTTTGGGCTGGAGTAGTGAATGTGGGGGTCTGTTAGTATAGAAAGCTATTATAAACCCCGTATCCTGCATTTATCTGGCACAGCAGAGTGAGTTCTCCCATGCCCACCAGGTCAGCACTCTTTCTTCCATGTGAATTCAGTCTTTGTCAGGTATGGGTCACCACCAGGGAGCTAAGGGAAGAGACTTGGCCCAGTTGGCCAGAAACCAGCCCTGAATCCACAGCCGATTTCACAAGAGCCAAGGTGGAAGCCCAGGTAGAAATCAGTTCCCCGGTGTCTCACTGAGCATGGATTCACATGGGGGGGTGAGGTTCCCAAGGTGCTGTACAGCCACCTGGTCACTTAGTCCAGTAGTGACCTGAGTAAATTACCATAAAAGCTTTTTGAAACATATTGTGGAGAGGGAAGGACAGATTTTTCACTTTAATTGACTAAGTTTAAGCCCTTTTAGGTTTCCTAAAGCACAGAAGTGTTAGTTTGCTCCTCTTCGTCTTGCAGTGAGAATAATTTATGAGGAACGCAGCTTCCCTCCTGTTAAATACTTTTTCTTAGCATGTCAAGCGTGCACATTGCTGCTGGCAAAAAGCAACCAGACCTGTGGAAAGAGAAATTTCTGAAGAATGTGTGGGGTGTTTGGGTGGAGCAGAAATGAGCAGATGTTCCCACAGAACAAGAGGGTTTTATGGTGAATGAGCCCAGGTAAAGCCCTGGCTCCAGGGCAGCTGGATGCGTTAGGCGTGCTCCAGCATAAGAGTCACGGATGCAGCAGGGTTGCAGGAAAAATAACTGCTGGGATGTGCCCGAACCCTTGAAATGCTGCACATGGGGGTTTCCCACTGCAAGAGCTGATTGGGACGATTGTACTTGAGATTACCCGGATAATCTGTGTCCAGTTTGTAGCTTCCCTCAAAAGGCAGTGTTTTGTTTTTTTTGAAGCAAACACTGATAATGTGAGGCTTAATGTCAGGCAGCAAAATGACTGTAAAAAGAAAAGGCAAGGAGTTTCAAACCTGAGCATTTGAAGACGAGCCAGCTAAATCCGCATATTAGTCGGCAACAGTAAAATGCCGTATTTTTGGCTTGTAAATCTTACATTTTTTAAGGGAATGGTCAAAAAATGTGAAATACCTCTGCTGTCTCACCCAGGCAAGGTGGAGGAGCCTGGAAGTTGATCTTCCACTGCATGCCAGTGGTCCTTGTGCCCCGGCTCCTCAGGCTACTGCTGCAGTGTGTTGCATGGATGATCAGATGGTTAATGGAGCTATGGCTTTAATTTGCACTGTACTGAGAGCCTGAGCTCTCAGCCCTCCTGAAAACACGTGCCTTAGCTTCAGCATCTGTAAACTGCAGTAATTAGCTGTAGAAACTCAACTCCCAAGATTGGCACCATCCTTAAAGATCTTGCAGAGATCCAAAAAGCCCATCTTGTACTCCCACTTGCCACTGGATCCTGTGTGCCTCCGTGTACATGGGAGACGTGCTGCAAGCTCACCCTGTCCCTTGGGCTTGCATTGCTCTTGCTCAACTGAATTTGCAAACGTCTTTCTCACTTCAATACCTTTAAATAGAGGGATTGAAAATTAATAATTTATTTCACTGCTGAAATTCCTGCTCTCTGCATATAACCTTGTTTCCCCGAAAATAAGACAGGGTCTTATATTAATTTTTGCTCCAAAATATGCTTACTTTTTTGTATGCATAGCTGTCAGAACACTATTTAAATTTACTTTTTTAATGAACTGCGACTAGGGCTTATTTTTGGAGTAGGGCTTGTATTTTGAGCATCCTCAAAAACCCTGAGAAATCATGTTAGGGCTTGTTTTGGGGGTAGATCTTATTTTCTGGGGAAACAGGGTAGATGTCCCACCTGAAATCTGCTTCATCAGTGCCTGAACTTCAAGGTACTTAAACCAAATGGCATGGGTACATTCCTTGAGTCTTATTGTAAACTTGGTGATATCTGATTTCCTCTGTCTTGGTTGTATTTTGCTCATGTGTGCATTCTGCACAGAAATACGACAAACATATAGCCAGGATAAATTGAGATGTTTCACTGCATCTGATATTTAATGTGATATTTCATTTATTCTGAGGTTGGAATTAAGTATCAGGTTTCAGTCACTGTAATTAGCGGTTGTTTGAAATGGTAGTTAAATCCATTTTTTTTGAGCCAAATGAATCACTTAGACATTGAGGAAAGAAAAATAAGCAGAGGTTAGATCTGCATTAGCGTTGATCATTTGGAATTATATGCAAAATAAGCTGGAAATTTTGAAAGGCACAGAGACATGGAAGATCTGTCCCGTTGTAACCACAGATTCTCATTTCTCAAAGGGAGAAAGAAGCTCTCATCATAAGCCATGGGAGTGCTCTGGCTGTCTTGCACAGCTGAATCCTGAGGGATGGTGTGAACTTGATGAGGGAGTATTTGCAGCACCATTTTCAGGTGCTCCTGCGCTTGCTCGAAGGGGCAGTTGGCTTGATATATATCACCTATGAGAAACACCCTAGATCACAAGCCACAAAACCGCTAATTACTGAGTGAATAATGAAAATTCAGGTACTTCAGTGCAGATCCATCTTCCCTAGGAGATGCTTAATAGGAAAGGCTGGTCCTACAATGGCCTGTGTGCGGGGCTGCACAGGCAGTGAGGGACACTTGGATCCCAGAGTGGGGAGCAGGCAGGAGCTAAAGTCAGCAGTGACAGTTTTGGACTCTTATTTGGATGCCAGATAAGTGACAGTCTTATTTTAGGCATAATTCTCTGCTACTGAGAGTGTGAGGTGACTGCACCAAGACACAGCTCATGCAGACCTGGAGATCAAGGACGAAGCGTGAGGCCATGAGGATGGTGAGGTCCCAAATTAAAGTGGTGGTGTTTTTGTTCTTGAGGTTTTTTTTTCCTTGCAGGGTAATCACAGATATACTTGTCACTGAACAACCCTTACTACAGCATATTTTACAGATCTTGCCTATTGCATGGAGTCATAGCGATGTGCAAAACCACCATTGCGGACACCTAAATACTGGGAGGCAACATTACAGCTGAGCATTCAACCCTAACGCTGCAGTGCTTGACAGCTCCATTTCTCAACTTTAATGTTGCATAAACAACGGTTTTTCTGCCCTGTTCTACACGTTCACACATGCACGCAGGCCTTGCTTCTCCAGTCCCTCCCACACAAGCCAACCTCCCTTGGCTTTGCTGGAGATTTTGCCTAATGACTAAAAAGACAGCCTTTTATATGGTTTCTTAAGATTGTCTTTAATGGTGCGGATGAGTGTCTCACTTTCAGAGAGCTGCCCACTCTCCCTGGGCTCATACTGCACTTAACATTCTTCCATGTTCATACAATCTATGTGATACACTGATCCTGGCAAGGCAAGTATGAGTTAGTACCACGTACACTAGAATTGTGGTGCATTCAGAAAAAATAAGTAGCTTTTGGTCAGCTAACCAAAATTATTTTGGATTCTGTGACCTCAGAACCGCCCTTTTTGCCAATAATTTCTTACCCTTTCTCTACCTTGTAAAAATTTCTTAAATTCTATATTTAAGTACAAGGCTGATGGAAAAGTCATGAGTATTTCTGTGCCAACATAGCATTGTAATGTTGTAACAAATACAGCATTTACCCTTCTGCTTTCTGAATATCCAATAACAGCCTTGCTTTTGCAAACCTAATTCCTGAAAATGTCATTAAAGTCTCTCACAAAGAGTGAAAGGTGACAGTGGAGCTTTGCGAGAAATGGACTTGGTAACCAAAGGCTCCCACTGGCTCAGGTTTCTTAACTCCTGTTTATTTTTTTAGAAGACAAAAAAATGTGATCATCACAAATAAATAATAATTCAGAATAAAAACAAAATGTGGTGCGAGTGGGCATGTATCTCCTATGAAAAAAAATCTCATCACAAGATAATTAGAGAAGGCATAGGTAGAAGTGGAAGAGGCATATCCAAAATGTTCCAGCCCATCCAAGACTTCCTCCAATTTAAGGCATAATTACGATCTTAGTAGCAAATGTCAATAAAACTGGTAGGTAATATTAAAAGCATCCATTTCCCTGGAATATTTACCTAACAGGACAACTCCTCATATGCTGAAATTGTAACTAGCAAGCATACATACTAATATATTAATAACTATGGGGTTTTTTGCTACTAGCTATTTTTTTGCTACTGTTGTAGAAAAAAGGGGAATGATGCCCACCTGGCACAGCTCCAGGTATACCGGGCCGCCCGCTCTGCAGACACTGATTTTAGTAGAAACACCAGTTTTTCGCTATTATTGGACTGAAGGAGGTCCAGGGCTTGGTCAGCTCGGCTCACCCCCCATGAACATCTTTGCTCAGCCTGTACAAAGAGAGCTGGAGGCTCCTTTGCCTTCTTCGCTTGCAGCCCGGGACCCACACCTCTGTCTGGATCTTGGTGTTTATTTACCATCAGCCTCATGATGTGTGTTGCATTTATCTGCATTTTTTACCTAGCAATCACCGTGCTGCTCAGGAGCCGAGTGTAATGGTTGCAACCTTCGTGGTTGTTTGCCAGATGGAAGTCCTTGGTGGTCAGCGCTATATTGCACAGTCTCTACTCCTCTCTCCCGGGCTATTGAGAAGGTGGTAGTACTTGCAAAGGAATTACCTAATTTTCAGGCATTTCTGTCATTTCTCCTGTTAGGGTATGAATATTTCTTTGGGTAGTTTGTGAAGGGCTGCTTGGCAGATGATTTTCATCAGTTGGGTGTTTATACACCCCAGGCTGAGGCAATGTGGGTTATTCTGAGTGGCTTTTTTGAAGAGGGAGACCGTGCAGGGTCTCATTAAGATGATCCAGTTCTGGATTTTCCTGGTGTTCTCCAAGAGTTTGACCATAAATGCCTTTAGGAGGTATTTGCAGAAGTTTTTCATGTTCAAGCCATAAACCTTCAACAGAAGCATTAGGTAGGAATGTATACACTGACAGGGGCGTTTGCACAAACACATTTTACAATGCCCAGATCAATCAGTCCTAAAATTTACCTCCTCCGTTTCTTGTGCATGGTTTCTGCCCAGGGAAAGATCATCGCCAGAAACCTGAATTACATAAAATAACAAGAGCTCTGAGACGTTCAGCTTTGACATTCGGACGGCCACGACTTTGAAATTCTCGCATGCAGGCTGTAAGTGACAACAGTACATTCCCAGTGTGAGAAGTCATAAGTACCTCGAAAGGTATTTTCTTAGGAACCCATCTGGCAGCTTGGTCCTTTCCCTCTGCTTATGAAGATGACTCAGCTTTCACCATCCATGTGCTCATCTCTGCTCTTCTCCTTCCGTTTCTATGCTGCCCTCATCAGCTAAACACCTGAGTGCCTTTCTGCTGATGTGTTCAGCAGTGCTTATTCAGCAGTTTTGTAAGGACTCGAGGTCCGTGCTCACGTAGTTAACGTCCTGCTGTAGTTCCCTCAGCTGGATCAGATGGTGTTCACCAGAGGCCAGGCTGCTGCCTGTTAAGACAAGACAAACTCCTCCTCACCGACATCAAATGAGAGAAAACATCCCTAGGAAACTGTATTAGGCAAAAACTTAAGACTGGCAGAGAACTAGGAGCCTTCTGAAGCCACTGGCCAAGCTGGATCAATTAGGCACATTCAAGAGCTGATCCTGCCCAGCTGCTCAGTGCTCATGGTGGTGCACAATGAAGGTGGGCACCACCCATGTAGTGTCAACACTTGAGTGCATGTTCTTCCCATGTGGATGATGTGTATGTGTTAGTCCAGGACTGGAAGATTTGTTTTGGGAACCTGCAATTCAAGTGTAGAATGAGCCCCTATCAGTGCTCATTGAGTTTGTTCCTCCAGAATGGTCTCAAGCACCATCACCTGTGAGTCTGCCATCTTCTGCAGAACAAAAGTGGCTGTGGGAGCTAAACTGCAGGAAGGCATAAGAGGATGAAAACAGATCTCTCTCTCCTGCATTAACAAGAGATTGCCTGTCAGTACTACCGAAGCAGGTTTAATTCCAGGGTCTGACTTCTGTGAAGTCAGCTAATTTTTACTTTGGGAGAAAATTGTATTTGCTTGCCTCCTCCATACGACAGTCGTGGAAGTGGAAAAATCAACATTGACTGTCTGGAAGCAATAAATGGGTTCTCTGCCCTGCTGAGCAGACTAGATAAGTGTCTGATGGAAGGTCAGCGCAAAGAATCATTTCCTGAACAAGTTATGTACTATATTGGGAAAAAAGGTACCTGCTGTGCTACCCGGGAAAGACATGACATTATTTGTCTTGCTTCAGGTTCAAGCTTTTTTTTCAGTAGGATCAGAGCTATCTCAGAGCAAACACGCTGGCTCCTGGAAAAGTGGTAAGCTAGATTTTGGTTATCCAGGCAGCCACTTCAGGTGTGTATGAGAATCTCAGGAGTGCACAACAGCACTTCACAGAGCTTCATGCTACATCTCTGCAAGCTGTGATTACTTGGCATTTGCAAAGTTACTCTTCAAAGAGGCTAGTTCCTTGAGTCAGCTTCAGTGAGGGCTTGTAGGAATTTGTTTGGGTTTTTTTTCCCCAGTTCTACCAGTCTGGCGGGGTCTTCAGGGGATGCGCTATGTTTTATTTTGCTTTATTGCTTTTCTCAGTCTTGATTTTGTGCCATCAATACTTGAAGTTTTGCTCCTCTCCTCTCAAGAAGTCTTGTCAGTATGAGTCAAAAGGTAACCAGTTACACCACCTTTGCTTGCAACCTGATGTTTAATATGGTCTGTAACGTCTGGAAGTCTCTGATGACCCTAACATCCATGTTGACTTTGGCACAGGGTGGACTGAACCCAAGCACAGTGCCTACCTTTGATGCAAGGCAATGGCACCACCTTCCACACCATCTCAGTCTAACATGCCTTGAAGTCATGCTGAGGGTGGTGAGGCAGCCCCAGAGGTGAGTGTGCATAACATTTAAGCTAAATGCTAGTAATAACAGCTAGACAGGGTGTGTTATCACCGGAGAGGCCATGCGTTGATTATCCATGGCATTATCTTGTTCTTCGCAGTGTGGGTTTTAGTTTGTGCTGCCTGATTTTCTGGCCAAATGTGCAGGGAGTGCACCCCAGTGCCATGGTGGTGTGGAGGGGCCAAACTTTCCTGCTGCCAAACTTCCCTTTGCTTTCGCTGCTCGAGTTTGGTGCGCGATGCCTATTTGTACGTAGCCGTTGGTTGGAAGATGAACCCGACTCTGCCCCTTTTCCCTGCTCTCCCCTCCCAGCTGGGGTCATTCCTCCTTGATGGCAAAGCCACTTTTGCCTGCATGGTGAAGAACCTGGAGCAAGTCATGGTTGGTGGGTGATGTGTGCAGACTTTGGCCTTTAGCAAGATCATTCCTGGGCCAAACCCACTTGCACATCTGGTAAGATAATCTTTCTTCTGCTTGTATGCTTTCATTTCCCGTCCCCTGCTCCTGCATGATGCCAGACCCACTGAAAAGGGCCTGGGACAGGTTATGGTCTGGTCTTGAGTGGGCACCAGCCAGGAGAGTTGATCACACAGCGGTACATGTGGACACAAATGATCTCGTAGGGCTCAGAGCCAATTGTATCACTGTGTGCTAGGACATTGTTTTCTTTCCTGGTTTTAGATAATAATCTTGTTGGGGCAGGGCATGATGCTGCTTCTGCTTGACATGTTGCCTACACCCAAGATGCTGCTTGTGAAAAACAACATGATGGTGATGAAACAGAGAAACTAAAACAGATGCAGGAGAAAGCGAAACCATGCTTAGAGCTAGCGTGGCTGAGAAGGTGGAGGGAAAAGAGTGTACAGGCAAGAGTGATACAATAAATACCTTCCCTGCCTCTTGATGAGCCCATGGTCCTGAGCTGTGAAGCCCTAGAAAGCCCTTTGAGTCCTGACGTCTTCTCTGTCCATTCTCTCATGTCTTCCCATTGCTAGCAGCTCTGCAGTGTTGAGCAGAGCCATCATTCACCTTTTATAGCCCTTTTCCAGGTCAACACAACCTGTGTCTCTGTATTCCTTTTCTGCAGGGATGAACAGGCTTGGAGGAGCCCACCAGCAGGAGACACCTCCTTCAAGAATTTTAAATGTCACCGGTCACCAGGAAACTGCTATTTTAGTTCCAGTTGCCATGTCTTACTGACATTTGCATGGCTCCCGACTTCTCTTCCTTTCGCCAGATCCTCCCTGTCTCACCATGGAGCCATAACCAATGAGAACACATTTAAAAAAAAAAAAAAGAAAAATCACTATTTTAGTAAATTGTTTGAATGTTGCTATGAAACAGGTCATGGGGGCCAGTGCAAGGCCCTGTTTATGCAGTCACCCACAGAGGGAAAAAAACATTTGTTCTGCTTTGAAAAATACCTCTTTCATGTGGAAAGGGCACATGGTTTGTGCGGAAGGCTATGGCCTCCAAAGGGGAGGGCGAGCTGCAGCGGGACATTCGCTCAGTGACGCAGCCCAGCTGAGCAGCCTTGCAAATGTTCCTTGAGATTGTTTTGCGTCTTGCTCGATACACATCACACGCTGTGGCCAAATATTCATCCTCAGCTCAGAACGGGCTGCATTGTAGTGCAATTAAAGTAAAATATTACCCCCCTCCCCCCCTCCTCCCTAAGCCACAAGCAAACACCACAGCGGGTGAAGGCCAGCAGAGGAAGAATGACTTCATGAAACCCAAGAGGGAAAGCAAACATCACACCAGCTCCATGCGTGGGTCAGCCACTGTGCCGGGACAGAGACTTGCCTCTTTGAGACTCTGACTTCTGTGCTTAGAAGACTATTTTTGGGCTGCTATAAAGCACGGGTGTGCTACACACCACAGCTCACTGCAGGACGCTCCATCCCTCTCTTGCTTTTCAAGTTGTGCTGGTAAATGGTGCACAACATCCTCAGCACCCTGCTATGATGAAGCCAATTGCAGGCGAGCCAGCAAAAGGCTGTTGAGCTGCAGCACTGGATGGCTGGGGATCGTCCCCTGACCCACTCAGCTGGGGCAGGACATAGGGCTGGCCATCCAAGTGCGGCCTTGAAGAACGGAAACAACCCATTCCAGATAGCAAGACTTCTCCTCCCACAACACAGTACACCTTAGTAGTGCTACAGTGCTATTTTTTTTTTTTTTCTTAAAATGGCAAGGAAATGACCTAAACCTCATGTAATTTATTATTTTTTTTTAATTCTACTAGGATATAACAGTGCTGGTGCCAGCCCCTGCTCCGCAGACGTAACCTGCATGTGCTCCCATGCCCAGCTACTTAAAACTATAAAGGCCTGCTACTGTAGGCAGGCTAAATGCAGGCAGATTAACTTGCACACCAAAATTGCGGTGTCTGGGATTGCAGTTCAGCAGGATCACTTGTAGGAATCAGTTAATATTAGATGGGAATGCTGGTAGGATTGGCCCAATGTTTCCCAAGATGGAACGTCCCCTTGCACTGGTTGCCACCAGCAAAGTAAGGATTTACTGAGCTCCCTTGCTCAATCCCTGCAAAGCCAAAGCCAAACTTGGGCTCCCCTTGCTCCTTGGGAGCTGGGCAGGATGAGGCCCCATCCCACCAAGCACTGGGTGCCTCCTCTGGACACATCCACCTTCCCCCTTCCCTAGCGGTGGGATCCCCTTGTGGACCCTGCACCTCTACCAGCACCTGCAAGGCTGAATCATAGAACAGTTTGAGTTGGAAGGGACATTCAAAGCTCACCCAGTGCCACCCCTGCCATGAGCAGGGACATCTTCACCAGCTCAGGTTGCTCAGAGCCCCGTCCAGCCTGGCCTGGGATGTCTCCAGGGATGGGGCATCCACCACCTCTCTGGGCAACCTGGGCCAGGGTTTCACCACCCTCACTGTAGAACACAACGTTGTGACCACCATCACACTGGGAGAAGCTCATAACAAGAAGTTTAATGAGTAATTCCTGCCCATGTGCTACTGCAATATGAGAGCGGGCTTAAATACTCCTGTATGAGAGTGGGGCTTAAATACCTCTATACGTGCATGCACACAATTGCTTGTGTGGATATAAACACGCCCACTAACAAAGAAATAATACTGCCCTTGATCCAAAATGGTTATAAATTTATTGTGAATATAAAACCTGTGGTGGTGAGGACTCACAAAGCAGCACAGTAAAAAAAAAAACCCAAACAGCCCTCCTCCTGGTACTACAAATCCTAGGGCCTAGAAGACTTGGTTTTACAAAAGGCCCTCACAACTGCAAATAAACCCCAAAATTTAACAGCTTGTTTATTTTTATTATCCTTTTTTTTTTTTTTGGTCAAAGTAAGTTTGCCATGTTAACAAAAGCAGAATAGTTTTATTTAGTGTTCATCTCACACCTTTGACAGCTGCAGCTGTCAGGCACAGAAATACAGTATTAAAATAAACTAAACAGAGTTGCTCATTGAAAAAAATCACGCTATGCAAACCTGTGGATTGTAACATCAACAGTATAAAATGTAACAAAATTGGAATTTTAATTTTTTTAAGCTTTTAAAGATAATAGTCCAGGCTATAAAACTATATAAGCATTGAATAAGAAATGTTAAAGTCAACAAGTCTACAACAGATACATCTTGTAAAAACTCAATAAATTATATATATATATTTATAATATCTAGTAACATTTGAAATCATGCACAGTTTTGTACATTTTCTTTTTTCAGTACAGGAAAACTCAAGGCTTCGAGTACTTGGAATGTACACCATTAGCAGACATTTGTAAGAAAATACCAAAAAATTCTTTTTTATTCCAACAAAACAAAACAAAAATCTATAGAAATCTACGTTCTCAAACTTCCATTGAAATAACCTCAAACTATAAATTATTTATTTTAGGATAAGGATTTTGTGGCTCTAAGGAGAGAGAAAAAAAAAAATCTTAAAATGAGATGCTGTCATCCTGTTATTCTGAAACACTGATATGTAATACGCACCAGAGAAAAATGGAAAGAAAGAATTCAGGATGCAACTTGCCTTGCTCTTCGTGGTAGTAGATAAAAGTCTTCTGGACAACAAAACCCCCCAAAACAAAACAAAACAAAAAAATCCCACAAAAGAACCCCAGCCCAAATCTGCCCCTTTGTCAGCTTGATCCACACTAAAATTCCCTAGTTCCACTCCTGTGCTTTTACACAGCTATAGGACACGGAGGAACAAAACAGCACAGCATTTTAAAAACAGAAAATCAGGCATCACTGGCATTTTCCAACGAATTAGATGCAAAAGAAATAAGCAGTCGTTGCACTTCTCCTGCAAACAGTGTCACTTTTCTGGCTATTTTGCTCACATGGCATTTCTGAAGCCCAAAATACAACGGTACTGGCAAAGGGGAAAAAAAAATTATCCCGCATCATCCAAAGTCAACATTTCGCTTTGCTGCACACTAGTTATTAAGTCGACCACAAAGAATACCTTCATTTGAAAATAGAAAAATAAACATCCACACGCCCTTAATGCACAGTGGTTAAACTGATGGAAGAATTCTTGGCCCTGTTTTTCTGAAATATGTAAAAATCATCTCTTGGCTGCGATTTGTTTGGTTTTAACCACTGGTGATGTATGGAAAAATAAACTTACCTCTGCTCACTGCAATCCAGGATAAACTAATACTTTTTTAATGAATACATATATATATTTATAACATTAAATGTAATTTGTTAAAGGACTGTACACCTATACATTCTTTCAATATTTCCCATAAACACAAAAAAAAAACTTGATTAATATATTTTTTCTCCATTTTTAATAAGTTAAAAAAAAACACCCTTAAGCTTGGTGAAATTCGAAGTTTACAGTAACTCTACGCTATTTAAACCGATGAACAGATATGTTAATGTCTATAAATAACTTTACAAATATACATGTTAAAGTACAATTTTTAAAACAAAACTGTGAAGATATAAAACAAACAAAATCTTTCCTTTTGCCCAGATCAGTATATCCTAGATTGCAATGCTCGTATTTTGAGACCCTCAGTACTGCTTTATGTTGCATTAGTATTATACATTCTTTTTTTTTTTTAATATATTTATTTATATATATACAGGATATATTTATAGATATATACACAGATTCTCTGGAATAAACCTTTTTGATATAAGTTAAAGGCTCTTGCCTACAGGTACCCGTAACTTCTTTCTCCGAGTCACTGCACGTAGATGGAGCCAAACCACCGGCGTCAAGGGGCGGATGGAGGAGCTGCTCCCCTCCTGCTCACCCTTGGCAAGCAAAACTATGCAAACCCCAAAGAGAGAGATTTTCTTCCCCAAAATGGTTGTTCCCAAGGGTGGGGATGAGGCTTGAGACACCGTGTGGGCATCCAGGAGCCCGGTCCCCCGCTGCTCTCGGATGATGCTCTGCTGGTCCCCAGGGTCTGCTCCTGCATCCGCACGGCCCCATCGCTCGCAGCCCAGGGCAGCCGCCGAGCACGGCCAAAGCGCTGCCATTTCAGATGACTTGACTGTCTGTTTTTATTATTATTATTATTTTTCCTTTCTCCATGATGATTTACATTTTCTTTTTTTTTTTTTTTGCCTTCTTCTTCCTTTTCCTTCTATGTAGCTGGGTAATACGATCATGAAGCTATAAAAACGACGACAACAAAAATATAGATATTTTTTATAAATATATGAATCCCTGCAGGCAACGTGGCTTTTCAGCTCCACCAAAAAGGTTCATGTACAGATTGCATAAGCAAAGAATTTCTACATTCTTTACACTTGTTTGTGTTTTGTTTTTTTTTTTAAAAAAAAGGAAGATTTTTTTTTTCTCTTCGTATTGCAGGCACAGAACGGCTACTCTGGCACTCAAAAATGCAAGCATGGAGGCTGGGAGGTCAGAGCCCCCNAAAAAGAAAAATAAGAAAAAATAACCCCCCAAAAAATCATATATGATAGATCATCTTGGCAAGAAATTAGTTCCTTCAGGCCAAACAGTGCTTCTTGACTTTTTATACAGCAAATTAGAAAAAAAACCCAAAAAAACCCTAAAAAAAAATGTTTGTTTTTTCTTTTTACCCTGAACAGCTCAACAACATAAACCTCCAGGCACCACCACGCAGTTCCACTGGAAGATCCTTCACTACGGTTTCATCCTCGGCGTCCCACCCTCGCGCCTCCGTGGGCATGCTGTCCGCCTGTCCGTCCGCCCGTCCGTCTGCCCAGGGGTGTGCTCACGTCCGGATGACGCCGTTGCAGGGGGGGTGCTTGGGCAGGCAGGGCTCATCGGGCGGCAGGTCATGTGCAAAGACCGAGTCGTCCCCCGAGGAGCAGGTGCTGTGGGTGTCCTGCCCGGCCGGCGAGTACTGCTCGAAGGGCACCGAGAGGTCCAGGTATTCCTGCCAGGGCGACAGACCCGTCAGCGCCGAGTGTCACCCACCAGGGACCAAGCGAGCCCTCCCCACGCCCACCGCACCGCACTCACGTCGGTAGACGTCACGGTGAGGACCCTGTCCAGGTCTTCCACCAGCTGCTTGAAGGTGGGCCGCTGCGAGGGGACGGCATGCCAGCACTCCCGCATGATCATGTACCTGCAGGAGGGAAGAGGGGACCATCACCCGCCTGCCCACCCACCCCCAAATCGCCTGAGAGAACAGCTATGGCCAACGCAACTTCGGCCATGGTGGCCTTGGTGCGTGGCCGCCTCGGGGCAGGAGGAGGGTTTTGTGAAGCCATGCTCCTTGTTACTCGTCACCTCACGCGTGTCCACGCTCTTGAAGCAGGAGGAGGAACCATTCTCAAAGTGACACACCAGAGCTTCACCCCCAACCGCCACCCACCAAAAGAGGGAGGTGCTTTATGTCTCCTGGCAGTCATGGGCTGAGTCAAAACACACCGGGGTGGGTGAAACTACCTGCTGTCAGCCCCACAACCGCACGCTGGGGATGTCCCACCAGCCTGAACCATGGCCTGGAGCCACATTTGGCCGCAGAGGGAAGGGGGAGCGGGGAGAGGAGGTCACCCCCCACCATGCACTCACAGGTCGTGGGTGCAGTTTGCGGGTTTGTCCATCCGATGGCCTTCCTTCAGGAGTTTGAAGAGTTCCTCAACAGGAATTCCCGGGTACGGAGACCCTCCCAAAGTGAAGATCTCCCATAGTAGCACTCCGAAAGACCAGCTGGAAACCAAAGAAAGATCTTTAAAATTCAATGAGGTTTTTCTTCCAGCTCCCCCCCCATATTCCTTTCCCCCGCTCAGCTTTATTTCTGTGCAGCCATGCATAGCTAACAAAGTCATCAATAGCATGACTAATTGCCTAGGCCATTTTTACTAGTTACTTGGAGATCTCTGCTGATCCAACTCAATAGCAAAGAAATCCCAGGCACCAAGTCTGAAATTGAAATGAGCATTTAATCAGATAGGTGACAGCCCATCTATTACCCCCAGCTCTTTGTTAGGTCTTCCACCAGCTCCACTGAATGGAACAAATCAAATTATTCATGCACAGCTTCACTGAATTGCAGGCTTGGAACCACAGGCCACTAATTGTGCAAGCTGATACCAAAACTTGCTTGTTACAACACTCATTTCACTGGCCAAGCTGGGAGAAAAATACCCCAACAAAAATCAGCAGAGCACTAATGTTACACACTCCAGTCCCGCAGCTGTGCTCTGGTTAAAAATCCTCTTTTTCTAATGTATCTTTTGCCTTCTTCGTTCTCCTTTTAAAAACAGGGATTATCTGTCTCTGTTTTGCTTTCATGCATGCTTGCTCTCCCGTTCTCTAGCTTTGATTTATCTGTCATGCCTGTTGCAGCATTACCTAAGCATGGAAACTATGATTTAAGATCAATAAAAGCCAAAGTATGCGAAAAATACAGAAATAGAAAGATTCATTTGTCCAATTGCAAGCCGTGAGCCTTGAGGAGCAGGCAGGCTGGCTGCTGAATTACTGTAAAAAATGCCATTATCAACCAAATACTGAAATAAAAAGCCAGCGTGTACGCTGAGCTACTTAAGCCCTTGCAAAGTTCAGATGTGATACAGATTTACAAGTCAGGCAGGCTCTGCTGTTTGCTTACCGTGCAGAGGCACCAAAATGGACAAGACAAGGATTAGGAAAAATAAAGGCAAATAAATGAAGCAGCAAAATTAATCCGAGAATATATTTGTTGAATATTCTCTGATCGACTCTCTACTAACAGTGGACAGAATATTTCAAGCTCATCCCACGCACTCAACTGAAGCGTAACTGTCTGGGGCAAAACGTGGAGGAAGGCGAGGGGAAACTTTTTTTGCATGAATTTTTTTGATTTCAGGATTAATCTTCTCATCTATAAACCAGACAAGAAATACCTGCCAGCATTCCAATAACTTCTCAGCAGCTCACTAGAGATCCTCAGATGAAAGCAACTAGATAATGGTAAAATAAAACCACGTGTGCAAAGCTGCCGCTTGGAATCGATTCATTTGCTTTTGCATCCCCAGGCACCCCAGCAGCAAACGAGCCCTGCTGGTGCTTAGCAGTACGTTTGACTTTATGATACTATAGGTGTTGATTTCCCTGTAATTTCATTTTTTTTTTTAAAAGGCTTGGGTATGCTTACACATCGCTCTGGTGAGTGTAGACCCGGTCAAACAAGGCTTCTGGAGCCATCCATTTCACAGGCAGCCGACCCTGTAATTAGGAAGACAATGGGAACATCCCATCAGCATATTCCCCCAGCCACAGCGGCACCATCTGAATCTTTTCTTCTAATCCAGTTTGAAACATTTTCATTAACAATCACATCTGCCTTCCCGGTCACTGGGCAAAACAGTAGTGGCCACATATAAACAGATTAGAGGATTTGATCCCTGGATCTTTGCTGACAATCTCTGCGGTAAATGCTCTCTGTGGAGGACAGTATTTCACTGCCAAGGCAGGTTTAACGTATCAGAGCATCTAAATCTTTGCATGGGAACAGCATCCGTTGCTCAAAAATGCAACTCACTCTGCAGCAGAGCATGGGACAACACTTTCTATCTCTTTGGTTAGAAGAAGTAGTTTTACTCAAGGTCCAAAACCTGCTTGGAGGTTGAACTTGAGGGGAAACTTCCAGGTGTGAAGGCAAGGGCCTGATCCTGTAAGAATCAAATCCTGACCTATCTGGAGGATAAAGGAGGAGGCCTGATCCCAGGTTTCCAGGGGAATATCCTACATCAGGGTCATAAACACGGGCTGTCACATAAGAGAAATATGAGAAAGACCAGATTAATCATAATTCTTTGGGGCTTTGCTTGGCCTCTGGATGCAGTCAGAAAGGACTGTTCCGTGTTTGAGGCACAATTTGGCTACAGGGGGGTTCTGTCCTCTTCTGACCTGCTGTCTCAGTGGGGGAGACAACTAGAGATGGGACATAGGCAGGATGCACAAACAGGATTATGCTCTCAGCTGTCCGACACAGCTCAATCAGGAAATTAATCTCATTTGGAATTAAATTCCCAAGAATTTTTATTCATTTATGATTAAGAAATCCCGGTATTTAAGAAAAAATTCTGTTATGATATTGGGAAGGATCAGTACGGGCATAGTGGGCTCTGTAAGACTGTCTGGGCATTCAAACCCCTTGCAGTTGCAAGGCCCTCGGGTTCTGCAATGTCCTCAACCTCTTCCACTGCCATCTCTACACTGTCATAGTTGTGGCTTTTGCTCAGAGCTCAGCATCTGCTGCAGGGCTCTGAACCAAGACACAGGTCTTCTCTCCAGCCCTTCTTTGTAAATTAATCTCTACAGAAAATATAAACAACTCCGGGACTCAGCCCTCGTCTGCGACTATTTTCTCACCCTTGGCATTGGAGTCAAGGAGCTCAGTTGTAAAAAAGAGACAAATACATGAAAGCCAGGTAGCTCCAGATATACAAAACGTGACATTCTTCTGTCAAGGGCTCTGGTCAGACAGAAGTTGGCTCCATGGGACCTTTATGAACAGTAGTGGAGCAGACTGGAAAGGGCTCCATTCCCCTTTGGTAAAAACCTTGGTTTCTCTTAGTCTAAAGCCGCCTGGCCAGAGCTGAGCCCTCAAAACCAGCTGCC
Source organism: Pampusana beccarii (assembly GCA_013399365.1). Lineage (NCBI taxonomy): Eukaryota > Metazoa > Chordata > Aves > Columbiformes > Columbidae > Pampusana > Pampusana beccarii. The sequence continues at coordinate 214,914 of VWYH01004244.1, read as the reverse complement.
AGCAGCAGCTGTATCCATCAGGAATCAAATGGATGGTGGGTAGACTCCTGGGACCAGCCTATCTACAGTCCCTCACTACGTGAGGCCACTGGCAGATTTCTCCCTCCTAAGCCCCTCTAGAGAGGGAGACGTGGGACAAGGGGCACTTACTGCAGGGATGGCCAAGTTCCCCGCCAGAAGGAGAACTGCACATGCCTGGCAGCTCTGTACTTACATTGGTGGTTTTCTTGTAATAGTCGATGTTGTGAACGTCTCTTGCGAGGCCAAAATCGGCGATTTTCATCACATTGTCTTCAGTGACTAACACGTTCCTGGCTGCCAAGTCGCGATGAATGCACTGTGAAAGGTGAGCAAGTCAATCAATAAGGCCTTGTTAGCTGCTCACGCCCGGAACCGACGGCACCGCGTGGTTTATGAGCTGTTGTTTCATTGACTCCCGAGTTCATAAAGCTGTGGGCACTGCTTTAATTCCTTGCTTTCTGTGTCACTGCCCCATCATGCATGCTCAGTGGGAGCCACCTCTTAGCAACACCTAATCGGCAGTGCTGACACAGCCACACGTCTTTTCTCTCCAAAGGGGATGCACAGATGAGAAAGCCAACCCTCCTCTTCTGTGGGTGCCTACTGGGACGTGAAGCTGTCTTTCTGCCCTGCTTCCTCCAGGAAGAGGAACACAGGTTGATGTTTGAAGGAAAATAATTCTGACATGAAGACATACCCAATACATCCAAAATACACTTAAGTGTTAGGTGAGGAAGAAGCTAAATTAGCCTGGACTGTGCAGAAAGGGAGTTTAAAGCCACCGCGAACCATCCACCCTGAACTACAGTCACAGGACCAAAACACGTGACATCTGAAGCTCAACTTGCTCTTGCCATAGTGCTCCCTGCCTGCAAAATGAGGTTATGCCTTCTGGTGCACAGCTTCCCAAACTCAAAGCCTAATTCTCCACTTGCTGATGTCAGGGTAAGTCAGGACTAATCCCAGGGTATGATGCAAGCAAACGCAGCAGTCGGCTCAGCGCCAGCAAACTGCTCCCCCGGGAGCATCTTGGGCACAGCCATGCATTGAGCCAAACCCGCTGCCAGCTCCGCTCCCTCTGAGCCTACACGTGCTGGTGACAGCCAGAAACACGTGAGCTACGTACACCCAGGACCTCAGGTTCCTCCTGGCTTCTCTGCACCTTTAGCAATCTCAGAAGGGAGATGGGGGGCTCAAGGGTGCATGCAGCTCCTGACTGTTGTCTAAAGCAACGTCTCCCGTGCTGGAAGCTCACAACATGGTGTGATACCCACCCTGACCACTGCTGCCCGAGCCTCAGGATCACACCTCTGAAAGCCAATTATCTCTGTGAGTGGTGGAATGGTTGAAATGGTGAGGAACAGCACCAGGGTCTGGGTTGCTTGTGCTTTTGTATGTGTTTTGGAGATGCTGACAGGCCTGCAGGTGACAGTGAGGGCTGTATGGCTGCATGGTTCACCCACACAGATGGCACACGGGAACTCCTGCATAGGGCTGAAGCCTTCTCAAAAAAAACCATGATAAATCAGGTCTCTAAAGCCTGCGACACTTCACTTGAGTTGTCCTACACATACACAACATTGCACGCTTTTAAACAGATGGGCCTGACCGATGCTTCTACCAAATGAGGTTTCCCAACTCACCTTCTGAGATGCCAAGTACTCCATGCCACGGGCCACCTGGTAGGCGCAGGAAACCAGGTCTTTAAATGTCAGCTGCTCCTCGGGTAGCTTGCAGGTGTCGAAGGAATAGTCCATGCCAGGTGGGCGACGTGCCCTGAGGTATTCCCGCAAGTTCCCCTTCGACGCGTATTCCACCAGCACATAGAGCGGTCCTGCAAGCAAGAGCATCGTCAGCATCCAGTGGAAGAACAGCACATGCTGCCCAGGGGCTAGGCCGACCACCGAAACCTCATCTGGGACATTTTGGGCAGCCAGCGACTAACTACATAGAAGAGACAGTCAAATCGGAGCCTCCCACAGCCTTGCAAGCACTGGGCTGCTTTGCTACGTACCGTCCTGTGTGCAGGCACCGAGGAGGTTGATAATGTTCTTGTGCTTCCCAATCATTTTCATCATTTCCATCTCAGAGACCAGGTCAGAAAGGTCCTTGTCTGTGGCATCATCTGGAGAGAGCAAGAAAGGAAAGCAAAAATTGTCAGGAAGAAAATAAAGTGTTTTGGGAAGTAGTTAAATCAAATGCTGCATAGCCATGTGGGGCTTTGATGGGGAAACTACCCAAAATATGGCAATATTAGTTTTTATTCTACTTCAGGAAGAAGAATCAAAATAAAACCAAAACCTACTACCACACACACACAAAAACCAAACCAAAACAAAATATAAAAACCCAAATAAATGGAGATAAATGTTCATATGGGAATCAATTAAGCCTTTAATCTTCTGTTTCATCCTGGCAACAATTAAAGAGAAGAGGTCAGTTTTGGTACCTGAGATTATTTTCCTTTTCTGATTGTTTCCCTCCTCTCAAGGGGCAAACAGTAAAGGATGGTGGAAGATCAGAGCTGGAAGAGGGGCTACAGGAAGCAATGTAATTTTTCTACAGAAGTAGAAAGATGGAGGAAAACCTCCAACCATGCTTTGGTTTGGAAAGAGGGAAACATCCTCACTTTCAAAAACAACTTCAGAATGGATTAAAGGAAATGTAAATTAAAAGAATCCTTTTCTGACAAGAAATATTACTTTTTTAAAGATATGACCCCGTGTAACCTCAGACTGGGGCTGCTCACTGTTGGAGCATCTTCCCTGCTTGCTCCAGCTGAACTGCTCGGGGTGATTTTGTCTGTGCATTGTCTGTGGTTTCTGTGCGGGGGAAGGATGGGAAACAGACTCATCCCAAGGTGCCTTGTGAATCGCCCATTTTGGCCTCCCTTTAACCTCTCAGGAGTTTGGGATCAAGTTTCTTCAATGAAGAAGCTCTTCAAGAAGGAGTTCGTCAACTGAGTTTCTGCAAACTCCACCTGAGCTTGTTGCATAAGCTTTTAAAACAGGCAGTGCTGGTTATGGGAGGAGTAAGGAGTGGGTTGATTCACTGAGCTGGCTAGAAGGGAAGGTGGTTCCCCTTCTTCTCAGGGATGCTATTACCCCTTGGCAGAGAACTGGATTAATTTCCAGTCCCTCTTCCTGGTGGGATTTTCACTTTTACATGCTCTCCAAGGAGACAGCCCTCACCCCCAGGCTATGAGGGTGAAGGGGAAGAAAGGCTGTTCTTGCTTTCTTCTATTGTATCTGTTTGTAAAAAAGACTTAAAAGAGGCGAAGAGAGGAAATCCCAGCACAATATGCCGTTTGCCCTCTGTGGACTCCCCATACCTTTTAGCATCTTGACAGCAACTGTGATGGCCTTGTTTGGCTTGTCCTTATCAATCCCAATCGCTTCGGCCATCACCACTTGGCCAAAACACCCCTCGCCCAGCGGCTTCCCCAAGGTCAGGCTGGAGGGAGGAACAAACAGGCACATTAGTGGGCATCGGGTGGTGACACGGGCAGCAGGTACAGGGACCCCGACCCGTGGGTTGGACTGACCGAGAACGTGCCAGTTCCCACTTGGGATCAGGAGGCAGCTCCAGCTCGGAGACGTTGGCCAACATGGGCCCATCACTGGAGGAGAGACGTGTGATCCGGACCAGGGGCGTGTTGGAATTCATGGAAGAGTTGGACTCCAATGACACCTGCTTGGGTAGAGCAAATGAAGTGTTATTGCCAACTGTATTCCCAGGGAAGGCAGTGCCTGAGATGGATCACGGAGGGGGTTTGAGCTATCTTTGCCCACCGCCACCCTTCTGGTAACTTCGAAATGGGAAATCCCACCCCCCATCCTCCACCTCTGCCTCCATTCCTGCAGAAATTTTCTGATCTAGGTGCTTGTGGCCAGGTTTTTAGCTGGTGGTAAGGAGGGCCAGGTCTGCCAGTGCCCTCCAGCAGGCAGGAGGTACAATCTGTTCATTTGCTCTGTGTGCATCTCCATAGCACCTACAAGCTATCAAATGACTTTTCCTGTTCTGGCACCACAAATGCCCAACACGAGCTTGCAGCCAAAGCCGTGAAATCTGCATTCATCGCTATGTGGTTTTACATGGTGCCTTCTGCTCCTGCCCCTCTGCAATTACACATGGCAGAGCATCTCTAAGTGCATGGAGAACAAGGATCCTTCTCCCACCTCCATAAGAATCGTTTCGAGCCACCAGTGACCTCTGTGAAAGCAGGACTGAGCACGATTAAACGTCCTCCTGCTCCCCAAAGCCTTGCATCACCAGGGAGCCTGGACTAAACTGTTTCTTTGCAAAATGTGCTTTCTGTGGCATCCCCAGCTGCAGTGCCAGCCCCTCTGGGATGAGGATGAGAGAAATGTGGCTGCTTGGGAGCTGCTCATGGACCAGAGTCAGCTGCCACCAGCTACTGCTTCACTGGAACAGAAACAAATGAGTAAAAGGGGGTTAAACTACACTGCAGCCAACTTATGTCCCTCTTGGGCAATGCTTTTCTGGTAGAGCTCCTCACCTAGAGAGAAAATTTCAAGTGGGACAAAAAAAAAAAGGAGTGATGATAGGGGGGAATAGGAATCTTGTATCTACTTTCTGTTACCTGTCTCTTGAGTGGAAATTTGGAGACTTTCTGTACAGTAGGGGTGTTCATGGCTTTTTTGTTTGGCATTTTCATCCTGCAGATAATCACAATGACCACCACCAGGATGAAGAGAACAAAGCCAGTGCCGTAACTGAGAATGCCAGCGTACACTGAGCCTGAATCATCCATTTCCATGAGCTCCTCTGCTGCAGGGTGACAAAAGACAGCAGTCAGGACACGGCACGCAAATACACACATGCAGTGCAAAGAATCTGGGGGGGACTTGCTCATCTATGCCAATTTTTTCAGCAACTTGAGTGAGGGGACCCTCCTAGGCCAGTGGTTTTCCACCTGCGGCTGCAGCTAAAACATTACATCAGTTTGCCATTTTTGGGCTAATTTTACTGCCCTTTGATGCAACCCTGGGGTTTCTAAGAGTCTTCAGCTCACAGGTTGAAAATCGCTGCTCTAGGCTGAAGGCACCTTCACACGTCTGTGCTGTCCCTCTGACCCAGACCTTGCTATCCCTGCACATCCACACCACGTAGCTGGACACCTTGGATGTGCAAAGGCTGCAGGACTGGGGTTTGCTGCACTTCACTCACCCAGCTTCTCCAGAAATGATCTCCACCAGACCAGTGCCTGCCCTGAGGGACCAAGGGGTTCGAAGGGCAACCATGGGTAAGGCATTACACAAGGAAAGAGCCTCACAAGGGTAATCACAGAATCACAAAATAGTTTGAGCTGGAAGAGACCCTCAAAATTCATCCAGTGCCACCCCTGCCATGAGCAGGGACATCTTCACCAGATCAAGTTGCTCAGAGCCCCCTCCAGCCTGGCCTGAGATGTCTCCAGGGATGGGGCATCCACCAGCTCTCTGGGCAACCTGTTCCGGCTTCTTACCACCTTCATTGTAAAAATTTCTTCCTCATGTCTGCATAATAATTTCATGAAAACTTAGTTCTGCTGGGAAAAGGCTGGAAGGTCTGGCCCAGAGGTGATGACATGAGCCCATCGACAGTGGCTACCTGCTGGCAAGACTTTTCTGGAACCAGCAAAGCTCAGCTCTGATTCTCCCCTTGTTCCTTTCAGGACAGGCACGTAGACCAGAGGAAGGATCCATGGTGGGACTGTTTTTCTGTCCCCCAAAGGTGTGTCGGCATCAGAGGAACAGCCAGCAGTGGGAAACTTTATAACGAAGTCACGCCAGCACGATCAGCTCACTAACGGCTCACGTACATCACTGCTGCCCCAAAGCAGCATGTTCGGCAAGCAGGAGCTTTCCCCTGGCAGCAGCAGGCTCCGAATTAGGTCTTCAGTGGCTGTGCCCAGGGGCACATGGGGAAAGGGCCATCAGTGACACTGCGGGCTGGACTGCCCTGTGTCCCAGCTGTGCAGGGCTTGATCCTGCCAAGCAGCCATCTCCTCCTGTGAGAAAGGTTACCACATCTCCCAGGATCAGGCACTATGGTTGGTGCCATGGATCTATTGCCTTGGTTCACACCATCTCTCCTCCCGTAGCGTGGACAGCGGTTTACAAGGAGGGTCCACCAGATGGGTTGTATCCTGCACCCTCTCCATGGGTAGCCTTGGAGGCCTGCTGCTGCACAGACAGCTGTCCACAGCGCCTGACTTCAATATAAAGTCCCACTTCAAGTTTTTTGGTGTTTTTTTCCCCCGTTTGTTCTTTGCTTAAATAAGAGGTGCGAGTTCATACATCGTAAAAACATATGCGTAACAGTCAGATGAGACAGTATCAGGAGATGCTCAAAATAACAGAGCCATTAGTCTTCTAACCGAAGGAAACGATTTCTCATCCAGCGGATGGCAGAAGCAGAAACAGGATCAGTTCAGCTATTTTAGAGCTGGCAAATAAACAGAGAAAAGACCAGCAGATCCCACCGGCAGCAGGGTTGGGCACGGAGGAAACCCTCTTGTGCCCCAGTAAAAGTGATTACACCCAAACCACCTGCACAGATAAAGTCAAGATTAGAAATGCCAAAGTTTCCAGTTCCTAAACACATCCTGAGCTGGACATGTTGTGAGATGGACCTAAATGTGGTCTATGGCTGGGTGACCCAAAGTAGGGTGTATAGGATTTTGGGCGCCCTTTTAGTAAGGGTCTACTGAACATAGTCCAGGTCTGTTCATGAACTCTCTGCAAGGCACAGAACCTTTCAGATTCAATATGAATACTGCTGGTGCTTCCCTGGACCATGCTCATGTCTCCCCATAGCTGCAGGCAGATTCTGCAGGTGAAGGGACAGCACAGCCTCATTACCCTCTTTTGGAGAGCAGACCCCTCTGTTGCATATTCCGCGCTGGCTTCACTGTCAACGAGAGCTTTTGCACATGAAAGGACCACAAAATTGAGGTCACTCTGGCCTCAGGTTTCAAGCCCACCGCAGCTTTCATCGATCCCAGCTGGAGCAGGCGGCGTGCAACACCCCTGGGATCCCGGGCTCCTGGGCTCTCTCTCCAGATGACTCTCTCCTCAACCTTCTGTTTGAGATCGCTATCTCGGCCTGTTCATCCGTGAAGCGGAAATAATATCACAGGCCAGGAAGGGTGTACTCACACCATCCACTTACGCATCTAATTTTAGGTTAAGATATGAGGTTAGACTGAACGGTTCCTTCATAAGACGATCCACAGTCCATGTCCAATTTAGGTGACCTGGATCATCTGATGGGGAGGTTTTCTTCTCCCACTGGCAGTGTAAGAAGACAAAGCTCCTAATTTTGGCACTTAAAGACAGTCTCCTAACAAAGAGGCTGTAAACACCTCCCTGTTATCTAGATAATAAAAAGATACAGGGCATTGGTTAGCATTATTGCAATAATAATCTAAATCTGGAGATACAATGCAAAAAGTGTCATCCGTGAATACGCAACAGAGGTTTTCTACTGTGTCAATTTGCCACCGGCAGAACAAATACCAGAGGAGAGCCCTCCCTGGATAACACACCCTCTTCCAAACAAGAGGCAGTCTATGGAAACTTGGCATTTCTAAAGCAAAACATCAAGGCACCCTGGAGAAGGAAGGAGAGGCCAGCACAGAAGGAAATACCTGGTAGCACCGTCAGCCAAGCAGAGTGATGTGAGAACCCAATAGAATTCCCTGCGAGACAAGTATATTCCCCAGCATCCTCAAAAGTAACATTTCGCAAGTACAGAATCTCTAGCTCCTTATCCGTTGTGTTAACACCTGCTGTCTATGGGGAAAAAAAACACACACATATAGAAAGAGGGAAAACAGAGAATAAGCCACATTCCCAGCAAGTGTGAGGACACCACAGGCAAATTTCAAAAGCAGATTAAGGTGGTTTTGTATTTTTTTTTCCAATGGCCCATCTTTCACATTCATTTATTCATTCCCCTCTGCAGTTTGTAGTCAAAAGCAAAAAAAAAGTTCCCTTCACCAGGTTCTTACTCTGTCCCACTAAAGAAGCATGCAAGCAAAAGCATCCAAATGAAAAATTGACCCCACAATATGACTGACTTTGGGTTAGTAGGGTGAGTACAGGGGGAGGAAAGAAAGACAGTAAAAGAGGAGAGGAAAGACAGAAATAAAGGAGAAAGGAGGGGAGATGTAGTGGGGAAAGATTCAAGTGCTGATCAGAGGAACATACAAACATTTTGGTTCATTAGTTCATCGAAAAATACAGGATTTCAGAATTTTTTCAGAGTGGGCATCTCAAAGCCCTATATTCACTGTGAAGCCCTTGATGCTGTAGTAAAACTCTGATTACAAGAAGGTGCTCATAAAGAACACAGCATCAAATCCTCTGGGTTGGAGTCAAACCCCAAAGCCCATGAGATTGCTGCTGCTCTCTATTTGATGTTTGCTTGCATGAGCCAATGTTGATATTTATTTCTCCATTACTTCTCCAAGGGACAGAACTATCATATTGGTTTTATGGGTGAAAATCTTGAAATAGCTTGGTTTTCCAGAGCTTTGAACGTCACAGGTCATTAACATGCGATTCTGTTATCAGCACTCAATTGTAAGGAAGGGAAAGGAATAAAAGTGTGCAGAGTTGATAGTAAAATTTGACAGTCATTTTATTGTGGGAATTTTTCCATGGCAATTGCTGTATAGGCGTTACAATCTTGTTAAAAAAAAAAAATAGCAAGAAAATAAGATAAAGCCATTCAGCGTCAGTTGACAGGGTATAATACAAAATGAATAGTGATTTTAATCACTAGCTTCTTAAAAATGTTATAGCTCATTCTTGCAGTTGCCAGGGCCTTGGGACAGAGTCTGTGGTTTACCTGGTTTTGGTTTGCGAATGTGGAGCCAAAATGGTTTTTCGGCTATGCCTACGAAATTGTTGGCTCTACACAGATATTCTCCTTCATCTTGTTCTGTCACATTGAACAGATTTAGGTTAGCATCGGCTTCAGCGTTTTTACTGATCCAAGACTGCAGGAATAGACAGAAACCTGAACTTCAGTAAACCAAACAATACCTCCATTGCACCTACATTAGTTAGGATTGACTGTTCATGGCTATTTTCTTTTTGGCTGTGGCAACATCCCCGGCTCACCCTGCGGTGAGGGACCTAACCCAGGACCTGGGTGAAGAATAGAAGTTGCATTTGGCCCCCAAACCACATGCAGGTGAACTCCTTTCCCTTCACTACCAGCACACACGCGATTTCTTTTTTCAAACCAGACCAGTTTTCCCACTTCTCCATCTGACAGCAGTCAACAGCCCTCAATAACTCTGCAGACAGGAGCACCAGAGAAAGGGCTTAAGGAGAGATTTGTGTTTGCAACCCAGCTCAGCAAATATTGTTTCAATTATCAGATTCCAAAATAGAATTTGGAAACAAAATACAAGCAGTGGCGGTCTGAAACTAGCTGCTGACTTTGCCTTTCAGAAATTAGCTGTAATTTTTTCCACTGCTTATAGGAGCCTCTTCTTTACTAAATAAAGTGGTGCATATAAATCAAACAAATTTCAGACTGTTAAGCAGGGTTTTATTTCTCTTCTTTCACGCTGCCACAACAGCACATCAGTTTGTTCCCTAAACAGTTGTTTTTATTTTGGTTGAAAATGCACAACTGTTTTGGGTGGCCTCAGAAGCAGCCTAGGGAAAGCCTAGGAAAAAATAAATCAGCTTCAGTTCTGAAAATTAGTCTCCTCATTTTTTAGACTTATGCTCTTCAGCTCAGTCTCTGTGTCTTCAATTTCAGAGCCCGATCCTGCCAATGTGACCCGTAGCCCATTAAAATCAACAGGGCTGCCAGATCTGACCCAGCTTATTAGGAACTGAACCCAGAGGTGGCATCACAGAGGAGCCCTGATGTCCATGTCCGATGGCAAACACCACCGGTTTTGACCTGATCTCATCTCTAAGGCTTACGTGCTGGCAAGTTTGTCTTTCCTGACTAGTGGGGAAACGTGCCTGCCTGTTGTTGCTGCCTTGTTTATAATTAAACCGGGCATGTTTCAATGCAGAACATATAATTTAGTCCTTGACAAAGCTTGGGCACAGTGTTGCCAGCCCCCCCTCTGTAACTGGAATGCATTTAGTGCTCTTCTGCAAAGAAAAAGGAGTTTCCTTTGATCGCAAATTAACCCAGGCTTTCAGGAACTGATGCAGGTGACGGCTTGGTTTTGTCAGGCTGTTTAAAAAATGTGTTGAAAGTACGGCACTCAGTTTATCCATCTGGAATGGGGTGGGTTTTGCCCCCCCATTTGATGTGAGGGGGAAATGCCACATGCTGGGCACCTCTCAGTCCCCCTCACTCTGATGGAGACTGGGATACCCCCCATACATAAACTGCCCCACAGCAGCTCCTACGCTCCAAAAAATCTCCCGAAAGCAGGAGGGAAGGGCAGGTTGATAAAAAAGCCTTATCTGCGGGCAGGCAGCAGAGCATGGGGCAGGACAGAGCCCTTCCCAAAGCAGCTGGTAACAGCTCCCTGGCTCCAGCAGCGTGGCCGGGATGCTGGGCCAAAGCAACAGCACCACGTGGCACCAGAGGAACAAGTCCATAAAACCAACGGACTGGCCCCAAGATGCCAGTGAGAGCATTTTATCAGATCTTTATTTAAAAAAAAAAACAAGAACACATGCAAAAAAAAAAAATCCCTGCAAAGCTGGGTCTGATACAGCTCCATGAAGGCCCAGTACTGGCACACAAAAGATGCATCCCAAAATGGAAATGCTCCGTGCCCCAGCGCTGATGCCGGCATTAATACAATTCAAAGCATTCCTGATTAACCAGAAGTAGTAAATAGACGTGTGCTGGTCCTATTCAGCAAAAAAATAAAAACCAAACAAAACTTGCGCTTTCAAACGCCTGCCTGTGCTCCCCTTCGAGGAATGCGCAGCCTTTGCCGTTCACAGAAGAGAAGGTATTTGGCAATTCTAATTACCTAGCCACCCCGGTGCCGCTCCAACTTAATTTTAAAACACTATTTATACGGACTATTTATATGTTCTTTGCCACAGCAAAATGGGAGCTTGTGCTTGTGACACAAGGCACTGTTCGTAGCGGCTCTGCAAACTTCCAAAAGGTAGAACTTTATCCCACGGGGACCACACACAGAGCTCAGAGACTATGCTAGATGGCATGTGACACAGCCAGCTATTCAGAGCTCGGTTCTGGGCTGTGAAACCAGGGGGAAATTCAAATATGCATAATTCAAACACATTTGGAGAGACGGCGAGAAAATAAAACGTTTTATCAACTCGCGAGAAGTGCGTGTTGCCAATCCTGAAGAACTGTCTCCAGCCATTTCTTCCAACCAATCTGTTATTTCAATCTGTGTAATTATTTCCAGGGTCTCTGGCTTTTATTATCATGTATCTGGCTGAGTTACAGTTTTGTAGATGCTGTCTGATAAGTGGAGGTTTCTTTAACAAAGAGAAGGGCGTGTGCAGCAGGATGCGCACGGGGAATGTCCCCGCACAGCACAACCTCGGCTTGAAACTGCAGCGACAAAACCTGCTTTCAGCTATAATGCAGAGCCAGAAAACTTGCATTTGGCCCTATATATTTCAATAAATACCAACACAGGATGCCTTTAATTACTAAAAGAAAAAAAAAAAGGATTTTAAAAGTCCAAAGTGCTTTTTGCTCTCTATTATCTACTTTTTATATTTGCATACATCGAGGGGAAACCAGACCCACTGGCTTTGTTCTGGCTGTAATCTGGAAGCTGCCTTTCCAGAAAGCATTTTACCAAGCAGAGTCTTACTAAGTGAGTTTTTGCTCAATAGAAAAAAAAAAAAGGGTAATTGCAATGCTCACAAATGTTAGTGGCTGGAATGACACTATCTTGGCTCTCAGGTGCTGGTAGTTCAGCATTATTTAGTATGTGCACGCTGCACTGTGTTTACTTGGAAAAGGGAAGAACGTGTTTTAGTTGGGAGCCTTTTCTTTTAATAAGCCCCAAAAATGCCTCTAGTGAAGCTGTAAAAAAAGGTTATTTTTACAATTTTAGGTCCAATGCAATCTGACAGCTTCTCTTGTATTATGCTGCTTTTCTCACAGCTGCCTCAGCTCTTACAACTACTTTGCTTATCTGTGCCACTACAGTAGTTGTGTTATCTCTGGCAAACAGAACAGTCTGGAACGTCGACTTTAGGACATTCTTGCTGTACCCCCTCCAAAAAGCTGTGTATTCCACTGCACGGGCTTAAAGGAAAGAACAATCCAAACAGCTGTCCTTGGCTTATTCTAATGATTTTTTTTCTTATAGGCACAAAATAATTACAGAAAATGAGACCTTGAGCTCCCAAAGATCTGATTTAAACAATGATTACCCTTCTAGGAACTGCGGCATCGAACATATTCTGTTGGGACTTTCTGGTTCACATTTCGCTGCTAGTCTAGGGCTTATTTATAAACACGTAAATAAAGTTTATGGCTCCCATTGATGGCGAGCACCTCTACCCAGTGCTGATCTCTGTTGCCCTGAGTACGGCAGTGGGTTTCTCTGAGGAGCATCCCCACAATGTGGCTGCCGTCTCTGTGACACCGAGAACAAAGCAGAGGAAGGACTGTCCTGAGGGTGAGAAGAAGGAGCATGGACCGACCTTCAGCACTGTCACATAGGGCGTCCCATCGGGTCCGTATTTGCTGCCGTTGACTTCCACGTGTTTCAGCCACTGGATGTGAGGCTGGGCATCGCTGTAGACCTTACAGTGAAACTCCACATTGCTCCCTACCACCACAGTCTGGTTGGCAGGGAGCCCTGCTTGTAGGATTGGTCGGTGGGGTGACCTTTCTGAAAAAAAGAAAAGAAAATCCTAATTTACCCATCCTTCCTCCAGCAGGGATTCTCCTCTGAAGCCTTCATCTCCCGGCTTTTCAGGGTGCAGGCTGGGATTGTACCCCCCTAGGTGTCCTGGCCACCACTCTACACAGTTCTTCCTAAGCCAAACAGGGAAGAACCGCTCGGGAATGGAGGAGACATCTCGGCCCTTCCATTCATTCATCACAGATCTGAGGCTGAATTGTTGGCCAAAAGGAAGCTTGTCGTTGGTTTCAGAAGATGCATGATCCAGCCCTTGGGGAAAGAAACCAAGCTCCCACTTCCCATATCCCATCCCACGCCCGTTCAGTATCACCATGGATCAGGTTTTGAGGGAAAACAGTGAAATCTCACCTAATACATCAAGCTGGTACGTGTGCCTAATATTGCCATATTTGTTCTCCACAACACAGGTGTAATTTCCTCGGTCTGACGGCACAACACTCTCCATCACCAAGCTCCACTGCTGGTGTCGCAACTAGAAGAAGAAATGAAACCATCAAGCTTGTGGTCAAGTGCCATCATCACCAGACCATTCAAACCAGTGAACTATCAGTGAATGTCTAGACACTTGGCCAACATGAACAGACCGCAAAGTATGCCTGAACATCACAAGGACCCATTTCAAGGGTCATTAAAGGCTTAATGTGAAAGGGAATTAAGACCGATGCATGAACAATGCAACGCAATGTAACATGCTGAGATTGCAACGGGGACTTGTAAATGCTTCCACAACAACAACAGTAATGAAACCAGCTGACAGCTGAATGCGCCACCTCTCGTTAGAATAACAATTTCAGAAGGCATCAGCTAAGGTAACTCCGTTCCACTGGTCCTCTCTGCCAGACCACTCTGGTCCAGAGACTGTCAGCTCAAAATATCACACTCTTGTCTGCAGACCTTTACCAACTGCTACACGTAACACACTAGATGGCTAGAAACAATAAAGATCATACTTCTTCCCCCATCTATGTCATATTTTAAAGATGTGTGCTATGGAAGAAACAGGGCATGGCATCCATCTGAAGAGAAATGGGTGATCAGAACTAAGTTAGTCCCCTAAATTCCTTGTAAAAAACAGGAGAAAACACGTCCAGCCTCAACTCTGGTCACTAGGATGCCTGGTCAGCCCTTCTCTTTTGGCCCCAAGTTTTATACTAGTTGGTTTTCTGGATGCAGCTCATATCCAGAGTTGTTGCTTGTTCAGCAGCAGGAGGGAAAGAACAACCCTTGTCTCCATCCTGACCTGGTGCCCTGTGCTCCCAGCTAGAACGTTTGTTTCTAATGAATATAAAGGAAATAACGCATATGGAAAGCAAACCTTGAATTAATACAGAAAGCAACCAACACTCACAAAGATGACTTCAGGATGCAGAGTGCATGAAAGCTCTCTAAATCTCTGGATATTAATTTGATGCCTTCTGCCGCCCAGAGCAGAACATTTAACTTTAATAAACATTTTGAAGGTGACTCCAGGGACACAGAAGCAGGAGATTACAATAACGCTGTACTACAGAATGTCAAGGGCTGATGGAAAAAACAAGGGTGTAATTGCTCCTGGAGGTTTCTTGCTGCAGCAGGTGAACTCAAATATGAAGCCATTTAACCTCTTCTGCTACACATAAATTGCATCCACATGCTTTCTTTTAAAGGGCCAAGTCGCAATTAAAGCCAGAATTTTGCAAAGAGAAGGTTTAAAGTCATAGGACTAGACAGCTTAGTCACAAGATAAGCAAGCAAAAGCCATTTTAACAAAGACCCTTGGTTTGTAGATCTGTGTCCCCAGGAACAGCACTGCTGAGCACCCCACTTTTCAGAGACTACTGAATATATTATCGTATTTCCTTTAATTTCGGGTTACAGGTAATACAGAAATCTTGGATGCAGCAGATGTCTGGTCAGGTCTGACTGCACCCTCTGCCCACCCAGGAGAGCACAGATGGAGCTCAATGCAAACCACTATCACACCTTCTGTAAAGCAAGATCCCACTTGGTGTATCTCTGCAAGAGCGCAACAGTTCCAGGTAACAGGAGCTCCTGAGAACAGAGAGCCCTGAACGTACCAGACAGTCAAGGAAGTTTCAATGCAAATTTGTGGCTGCTCAGTGGCTCATTTCCCTACTGGCTTGTCTCATAGTTGTGTCTAAAGACCTCATTTAATCTACTTTTCAGCATTGCAAAGCATTTGCCTCTGGAACCCCTAGGGGACACTCCAAGGAAATGGGGCTTCAGACACATGGATGACTCCCTAGTCTGACCCAGTCTGATAAAATCAGGTCCAAATTAGGTGTTTTTACTTGGGATGTACTGTCAAAGATACTTCTACGACACTTTCAAAAACTTATCTTAGTCAGGTTTGTGATGGGGACTTTGGACTTGGACAGAGAACAGAACCTGGGGGGCACAGACTCATGGGGCAGAACTCGTTTGGAAACTCCTCTACAAGCAGCAAGATTTTATTTTTTAGGTTGAGACTTGTGTCTAGATTTAAAGGATAATAAAAAGGGGTGCTCCCAAGTTAGGATAGGTGTCGTACTTGATAAAACACTAGGAACATAAAGTGACTTATTGCAGGCATTAATCAAGTCAGTGAGATACTGGAAATCCCTCTGGTTTATTTGGTGTTGTCATTCTTGGCTCCTTGTGAAACAAACATTTGCAGACACGCTTGGAACCTCAGTGGTGTTTGCCAGACTGGTATGCAAGTCAGTGCAATGGTCTGGGAAGGGATAATCCTCTACCTCCCTTCCCCCTCCATCTTCCCTTCTAGGGTCATTTAACACACACAGGCTTACGATATTAGAGATTCCAACAAGGATTTAACCATTAATGCTCTTTGGGAAATTTCATATGATAAGTCATATGAATTTCTTTACCAGTTAAGGATGAACTGTAACAAAACTAGGTTAGCCTGCACTTCATGTTTTCAACACTCGCCCATCTTTCTTGCAGACTTTACAATCACACAGGATCTGAACACCATTTGCAAGAGGCAGAAGTGGAAGAGTGGTCACCTTTCACCTGCTGACCACAGACCTTTCGCAATCAACGTTTAAGCTCTTCCACACGCTGAGAACAAACGAGAACATTCCCAGCTCAAGGATTTCTGGGTTAAGAGATGAAGTAAGCCAACCAATCTCTGCCAGAACTGGATCTTGCCCATTCTTTTCAAGCTGCTTAATCCTGTTATGAAGCTAAGTTGTAACAGGGAATTTAAATCTTACATATATGAGATACTGAGCATGTTTTCAATCCCTTTTTTTTCTGGCTAAAATCTCAGCTGATATCCATCAGTGTATTTATACTGGATGAGATTTACATTACACTACTTACATCTAACTACGGCTCAAGAGCAAAAGCAAGCAAATTAGGGAAGGAAAATTACAGAGAGAGAAAGATGTCTTTATATCAAGAAAGGGAAAAAGAACTACACCTAGACAGATAGAGAGCTTAAACCAATCTTGCTGTAATTGGCCTGACATTGCCTTCAATAGCTCTTTAAACATCAGCTTGTTGCTGGAAGATGCCTCTAGAGAAACAAAGCACAGTGATGCCAAAGACTCACTACCGTGTTGCAGAGGATGAAACGTGTCAATTTAAACTCAAGGATAGATTAAAACCACTGGGAAGTGGGTAGGGGAATTGCTTTCAGCTTCAGATTTTATTCTGCAAGCATAATTTAGTGCAGCTGATGTCACGCAGTTTTGTAAAAAGCCGCTCGAACAGCACACGCAAGCCTGAAAACACTTCATGATGATCCTTACAGCCTGCAATTAGTAAAAGATGCTTGTGCTTTGTGAACGTTATCTGCCAAAAGGCTGTTTACCCACAGCAGTTGCTTCCTCGCTTCTTTTATCCCCTTAACTTTTTAGAAGTTCTAAACCTGAGCGTGTCCTCAGCCTCCTCCAGGCTGGAGCAGGGACAGGGCTGAGGAAGGAGCTTCAAAGGCTTCACTGAAGCAATCACAAAAGGCTCTTTCAGGAACAGGTCTGAGTTAACAGGAAAGAAACGGCCCAAGACTGTGGGGAGGGAAGACTTTTTTTAATCCTTTTCTGGTTTCTGGAGCCCAGCACGCTCTGCATGCCTATCCCCCTTCCAAAATGCCACAGATGTGGGAGGCATCAGCACACAGCTATTCGGAGTACTGGTGAAGATGCCTTCCTAAAAATCACCTTCTCTCCGTAGCAGGAGCCCAGGGATATGGCAGGGCTGGCAGAATGCAGGCAAAAATTGCTGCTCTGGAGTTATTTATTATAATCAGCTGCTGCTAGTTTTATTCTCCCCAAATAAAACCAGGAAGGAGACTGACTCAAGAGGACAACCTAGTAACAACAACAAAATCAGAGCAGAACTGATTTTCCTGTTAAAATCCTGCCATAATTCATCATATACAGTAGCACAGAAACTTCTAGCTAATTAAAACATCTGAGTGCAGTGGGGTTTTGTGTCCCTTAGCTCTATCTCTAAACACAAGCCAGGGCATTTTCCAGAACACGTTGTGGTAGAAAGGAAGGAGGGAGAAAAAAGCAGCCGAGGAGCAGATGCTATTAGTCTGGCTACAAGGGAATCCAACATTTGACCAAGGGTCAGCGATTTATACCACAAGAATGTTAATGACCACCAGCACAACAGTCCAGCTCTTTGGTGAGGTCCTTCCTAAACCTTCAAAGGATGCCGAATCGGTTTTCCTTGAAAGCTGGGCATAGCTATGGCTCAGTCTAACATGTCTCCACGCACTGGGCTGATATCCAGAAATTAGAAGTTTCTGCTCCTGCTTTCTCATCACTGTCCACAATGAAACCATAAACCCAGCCTCATTTTTACCTGGTCCTTGAATGACCACTACAGACAAACCTATAGCGATTTGGCCCTCAATCCCAAGGGACAGCAGCCCTCTTTAACACTTTGGTGTAGAAAAATCTTCAAAGCTGCAAGAAAACACCCCTAACCCCACACAGTTGGGACCTTGCTCTTCCATGTACCAACGTTAATCACCGTGAAACACAATTTTCTACAGTCAGTAGAAAACTCCTGATAATAACAGAGATCCAAACCAAGGTCTTACCTTGATGCCTCCAATCCTATGCTCTCCCTTGAACTCCTTGCCATTTTTCAGCCAGTAGATGGAAGGAGTTGGGTTTCCACCCGCTGGACATCGGAAGCGAACCGTGTTGGCGGCGGGAACTGCCAGCAGCTTCTTCTCCATCTTATCTGGCCGGGTCCAGAAGGGGACACCTGAGAAAGGAAAGACCAAGTTGAACGGGCCCATTTCTGCCACGGAGGATATCAGCTGGTGAGCAGATGCATTTGAGGAGGTTTTGGCATGTGTGGAGTGACAGTTAAATTGCTACCTGCTGCAGTTAAGATAAATGACACAGAAATGCTTTCCAGCTAAATGACTCTCATAGACGTAGACAGGGCGTTCGCATTTTAGGTTTGTGATGAAAGGTTCATGACCAGGTTCTTGTTTCAGTAATGCCAGTATAAATCTAGAGTAGCTGCTTTTAAATCAACAGGGAGAGTTATCCCAGATCAGGATGAGAATCTGGCCTCAGCCCGTGAAAAGATACAGATGTACCTTCGGGACAATAGTAGCCAAGAAGCGTGAACAGCAGAAAGATGTTGGAACTGTAAAAAAATGTTCATGGGCCAGCAAGGGAGCAGAGAAGAAGTGTTAGCTGAGTACACTGGAAAGTTTTGCTTCACAGTGAGCACAAATGTAGTGTGGCCTCCTTAAGGGAAGGAAAGAAAAAAACCCCACAAAACAGTGCCAAACTGGTTTATCATGTTTATGTTCTTTAAGTACAAGTGATTTTAGTTTTAAAGATTCATGTTACCTTTGAACAGGGATAAGTTTTAAAACACCAGTGTTAGCATGAGATAGAGTTTATAATCTGCCTCAAGTACAGCACTGTTTCTTGGCTCTGTTACAAACATTACATATTAACTCCAAATTAAGGCAGCGGCAGCAGCAAACTCATTATAATGGGAAGAAAGAGAGAGAAAGTTTTTTTAAAAAGCCTCCCAAGCTTTCATTTCTGCTTAAGGAAACACTGCAGAGCTGCAGGAGGGACGTTTCCCCTGCCATGCTGGGGGCCACATCCAGCCCCCCAGCTCCCTGCTCCACACCAAGGCCAACAGGAGACAGGGGCAGACAGGGTTCGGGCTGCAAAATAGCAAAGAGGAGGCCAAGGACTGTAACTGGCATCTCCTCCCGACGGGGAGGAAGCACCCACAGAGAGCCCAAACCCACCGCTCGCAGAGACCTGTGTGCCTCTGGCCAAGACAAACTGAAGGTGCCGGTCCTTCAAGAACCGCCTTGGAGAACATGACGGCCACCAAAGCTGTCGGGAAAGCGTTGCTGCTGGCCTCTCCCGCAGCGGTGATGATGCTGAGGAACACAATCCCCTTCCCCCTAACGACAAGGGTGTACAAAGTCTTCCCTCCTGTCGCACCCCTCCAACATGCAGCTGAGCTGCTCCCTTTCTCCAGCACTCCCAAACACACCTGGCTCCAATGTGTTTGGCTCCATGAGACCCAACACATCGCAATTCTAGGTAAGTCAGTGATGAGCCCACTTTAGTCTAAGTCTCCAGTGTCCCTCATGCAGGCTCCCTGCTGCATTTCAGCTCCCAGGATTTTGGAGGCAAGGTCATCTAGCACAGCCAAGGCAAGCCATGCACCCACCAATTTTTAGCACCTGCTAACACTCTCCACATGCCCCCCTCTCTCCATGGCTCCGTGTGAAGCCCAACAGGCTATGGAACTGGATGTCAGGAGCTACCTCCAGGAGGCCCTTCATTTGCTGCAGACACCCCTGTCGGGTGCATCGCTCTGGTGTCTCATCTGCTTTCATACCTCTGCAGCTGGATGTAGGTGCCACCCCAGGGAGGGAAATCCAGCACTGAGGGCTTGCCTCTGCCCTCACACTGCCTTGCACAACACGCCGCGATGCCTATCAGAGTCAGCTCCACGTATCAGAGGGATCTGGTGCTCAACCATGCCGCGTACGCCTCATTTTTTGAATAACGAAACTGCTTAAGGCCCTTTTCTTGCCGGGATGGCACTGGAACAGGAGTAAAGCTGGCACAAACAAAAGCAAAAGGGGGAATCCTTGCAATTCCCATGCTCCTGCAAAATCACAGCTACAAATTCTGTGGTAAACAGACTGCACATCCAGGAGAGGCCGCAAATGCTAACACGGGCTAAAGTGGGACGTCATGTAGCCATCTACCTTCCAACATCTGAGCTTAGAAAAACGGCAGAACTGCACAAAAAAGGGAAATAACAAGACTAAAAAAAAGTTAGAAGAGTGTGTGCAATCCCTAAAGAATTATCAGGTCTTGGCGGTAAAGGAAAGATGCTGCTATCGCATGCGTTGGGAAGGGCAGAAACCAAGCAAAGGCTGGGCAAAAGCCCAGGAAGCAGCAGGGGGGTAAATCTGGAGATCAGTTGGGGTGGTGTTGGGAAGGCTGAAGAGGAGGGAGCTGCAGAAACCATGTTGGGAGACATCTGGTGCTTGGTTTCCGAAGCACAGGCTATTTTCTGGCCAAACGCTTCCTTTTGGCAACGCACCCTGATTTCCTGGGGACTTTACAGGAAGGTAACGGGGCTACGGGGGAGAGTTCAGGGAAAGGCCAGGCATGGATAGAAAAGTCCCCCTTCTCCGCCGCTGAGAAGGGCAGCTGAATAACCTGTTTATTGTTTGATTAATGTATCTGCCTACAATAAATCCCATTTTATGGCAAAGGGGTGTAACTAGATCGCATCACGGCCACCCCATCAGGACAGGGCTCCTCTTTGCACTGTGCTTTGGGGGGTTTTTCCCTTTTCCACATTGGCTGCATGTGCTGCAGTGTGACATTTCACCACGTTTTCTCACTCAAAAGATGAGTTTGAATCTCACAGGAGACCCATCAACCCACTGGCTGCAAATTTTGCCACGGAAGCCAAGCGGGATTTTGCCATCGAACATCAGAGAGGAACAAGACGGGGCTCAGGAAAGTTTCCAGCTGGGGATATTCTCCATTTGGAGCAAACGCAGGATCCATTCCTCCCTCCTGCAATTAGACACGGCTTCTTCTCCAAGAGCCTCCCCTCTGTTTGGTTACTCTTCCATGCGATTTGAGGCTTGCCAGGGCTCAGCACCTCTGGATTCATGTGTCAAGATTCAAACAACCAGGGCATCGCTCTCAAGTCAAACTGGAACTGGAAGAAAGTATCTACGCATTGAAAATGGTGCCTTTGTTCTCATTTGCAGGAGCAGCGAACAAAACATCACTGCTTTCGGTTTGCTGTGCCCCTAGAGTCCTTTCATTACTGCTTTTTAAGGGGTTGAAAATGTTGCTAACTCTTCTTTTCAAGCAAAGCTTGCAAAGCTCTAGGGAGTTTCAGGAGTGAGGAAGGAAGAAGGATGAAAAACAGGAAAAATTTCTAGACTGCTCTCTCTAAATTAATTACGAGCAATGATTTTGCATGTGCAGGTGTGAAAAAAAAGGGACCCACAAACATTATCACCAGCCCTTTCTCATCATCAAACACTAAGCCCAAGGGTCCATTTTGTTCGTCAAAGACACTGGCCACCCATCCGACTGGAATGACCAATTAAAAAAAAACGAGAGCGATACTTGGAATAATTAATATAGCCCAGCGCTCATTTAGCAATTAGGAGCTGCCACAAAGTTCTGTGGCAGACAGAATCAACCCTAATTGTGTAATTTCCCCAGCTGACACCTCCGAGTACATAGACAGATTTAATTGGAGATTATAGAGGCTCTTTGAAGGTGCTGGGGCTACACAGCGGGGGCTCCAAACAAACAGATACAGAGGGGTAGGGAGCACTGGGGCAGAAGAGTACTGTGTGAAAAGGGAGTTTTGGTTTTGTTTCAGGGCCAGGAAAAACAGCTGTAGAGAACAGAGGTATTGGAAAGCCTCTTTTCACAAAGGCGGATCGCGGTTTGTGACAAGGCCACAACAAATGGGCCGGCGATTTGAAGCTGCTGAAGCTCCTCTTTCTTCTTTCCTGCTGAGCCAGGCCCTACATGTGGAAGGCCTCTCTCTGTGCTCTCCGGGAGTTTTTGCACCAAATATTCATACATTTTAGGACAAATTTCCTCTTGTTCTCTTGCTTTGGTATTTCCAGCTCCCATTGTTCAATAATTTTGGGTCAAACCCCCAAAATTAACAAGGTTGGCTTCAAACTCCCGATGTTATTCGAATCAGCTCTCCAAGCTCTTATCTATAAATATAAGGATAATAAACTCTCTTGAACAACATAATTAAGCCAGAAAATTAACTTATCACCACAAGGGGAGAGGAGACAAGGTTTTTGCTCAGTGATGTGTAATATGGCAACACATAATGAGCTGGTCCTGGATGGATTAGCTCCCCTTAAATATGAATGACTCTCGGTTACTTTTCTTTCGCATGAAATCGTGTTCAGTACCTTCATTCCTCTAGCTGCTGACCATGGCTACATCTGATGTCCAAGCAGGGGCTCATAAACTCCCTTAATAGGGCATGTTTTTGCCACAAGAGATGGAGGACACAGGTCTTTGGAGTGTCCATAGGACATGGCAATGGCTACACCCACATGTCCACCTGCCCGGGATGGTCCTGCAGCCCCTGTCCCCAGTGGGACGTCCCAGCGCTGGTGGTGCTAGGGTTAGAAACACAGCTCCCCAGACTCAAAAGAAGAGCTGTGAAGGTTATCCGGAGGGTCTGATGTCAAACAAAGCAACATAAAGCACATCCAACATTGCGACACGCCACGAGGTTTTACCACGCTGGCACGTTAAGCTGATCAACCGTTTTTAAAGCAGAAGAGAATCTAACTTTTTATAACGAGACCTTTAAGCAAAGCCAGTCGTTACCTTCAAGTCTAAAAACAGAGACAGTTTTGAAGTCAAGAAGACCCAGAACACTGGCTATAAATACATGCGGCAAAAAGTGTGTTTTCCTTTTCAGTGAAGAAAAACGTGTCTTTCTGTACCATAACCCAGCTGATGTTTTGTGATACCTGTTGCTAAGAGATGGGGTTTACTACAAACCACATTAAAAAAAGGTACAAAAAGATTAATTGTGCTCTTCAGAACCTGCTCTGCAGCAGGAACAAATGCTGACCAAACCTCACTATCCCTATGCCTCTACCAGGCTCCTGCAGGCATCGGGAGCCCTGAGCACCTCTGCAAAGGTGCTTGCCACCTCACAGGATCCGGCCCTTAATTAGAAGCTATTAGAAAACCACCAACTGCTGCCGATGGGTCGCCTGGCACCATAAGCCACCATTACTGTCCACACACTGCACGACACAGCAGTATGAATTTATTACAGTGGGAGACCTGTTTTAAAGAGTTCTGCATGTCCAAAGCTATGGGCAGGAGAAATTTTCCAGTCATGTTGAATTTCTGCCAATGTACATAGCTGATTGAGAGTTCAAATGCAAGACATTTATTTATTAAAAACACATACGCACAGGCAGCTCGCTTTGCAGAAATATAAAGGCCATAATAAAACACAACACTAACCTCTCTGAAGTATGTAATGATCCTGATTAATGCTATTGCACTTAAAGAAACAAGCACTGGGACTGAAAAAGATTCAGTGTAAAAGCTTTAAGAGGCTCCATCCTGGGGGCTCCCTTCACCATGTAAGCAAAAGAAAAAGCCAGTACAGCCAAAGAGGTTGCTCCCACTTACGGTATCAGTAAATTTGGCCCTTGGCTAGCGAAAATTTTATGCTTTGCCTCCAGCCAAGATGATGGTAAAGACCAGAATCACACTAGGTAAAAATAAAACAGGGCAAGGTTTGCAACGGTGTAAAACTGGTGTAACATCAGTGTAGTAAAAAACAATAAGTGGGTTAATCTGGATTTACATGCAAAGAAAGTTTATAACTCTGGCTCATCAGGTCAGATTCACAGAATCAAGTCCCCCAAAATAAAAAATCATGCTACTGCTGCTGTAAGACATTATAGCAGCAATATCACTCTAGCAGCTGTTTCTAAATTTCTAGATAAACACCATCACGGTACCAGGTCCAGAGAGCTGGTTCTCCCCATCTTAAGGTCGGTGATTTCAACACAGATAAAGAGCTGCTGTCTGAACACCCAGGCGAGCTGCTCCGCTTGGGAGCCACATCTCAGAAGAACAAATTACCTGTATCTTCTGACTCATCGTCGTCATCTTCATCATCACCTGACGAAGGGGAATCTAGGAGGAGAAGGAGAAAGAAGTGAAGCAGAAAGAGGGTGGCATGCAGGGACACCACAGTCGGCCAGGCTGCCGGTGCCACGGTGGGTGTCAGCAAGGGAGGACACCCAAGTGATGGGGTCACCTTTCCTTGCGGCTCCACCAGCCCATCCCTCCCGCGCTGCTGGGCCAGGGATAACTGGCCAGGAGCTTTCCAAACTGGGAGGGCTGTGTCATGAGTTTGCCAGTGCTCTGCCACCAGAGACCGAGGTCCAATGCCAAACACTTCTCCCTGTGCGAAGTGCTTTTCTCTCAAATACAAAAGCAATTCCAAAAGGGGAAGTTTATTTTTGCAGAATGAGCTCTCCCCCGCTTTTTTTTTTTTTTTCCCCTCTAGCATTCACTCTGAAGACTTTTTATTTCAACAAGCCTCAAAATGACAGGTCAGCGTTTCTAATTCACTTTCCCTGCATTTTTCTTTTAACTCAATACACCCCTGTATTGAGTTAAATCTCCCCTCATTAACTCCTTGCTCAACTACTCAGACCAAAGCTTTTGAAACCTCCCGTTGCAAACAAACCTCTCTCTTGATCGACATTTTGATGGCTACTCTGTGAACCAGTTCCCTTCGGTTATATTCCTCCTACAGAGGCACCTTGAGGCTGTAACCGAACACAGGTTAACAGGTGGGAATTTTCCATCTGTATCTCTCCAAAACCTCCTGAATTGTTTCTCTTAATGCGGTCTGACACCTCGCCTTCTCCAGGCTGTCCACAATGAAGTCTCAGGCCTTCCCCCCCTCACCAAACAACTACTGTAAATGTAAATCCCACGATAGAATAGCAGCTTAGTGTTTCATTCAGTTTACACGATTTAGTACAATTCAGCATCTGGAAGATTTAGCATCACTGACTTTATATAATCTCCAGGAATTTCTTTTTTTAAATAAAGGCAAAATGCTAAGAACCTAGCAGCCTTTATATTCCGAGACAGCAGTAAAAGAACTTGGTCTTAAAATAAAGAAGAAACTTTATGAGTGTTCAACATGTGGCCAGAAATGTAAAGTGCTACTTCAGACCAAGCCAAGCAGAACCTCCTTAATTTCAAGATGCAGTTGAGTTTTCTGCCATTCTCTGACCGGTTCAGCAGAGGTGAAAAAAGAAAGGGGAAAAAAAAAAGGTAGGGGAAAGATAACAACAAATACTACGTCTCTGCAGCATCTGGGAGGACTTTCCAGACATATTTAACAACTACAGGAGCAAGTAACATAGGAATAATCTCCCTGCTTTGGACCGCAGTGGTGCATCATGCTTTGCACCTTCTCCCTGGCAAAGTCCCAAGGAAGACTTCAGGCACGTATCTAACTGCAAATCCACAGTTGAGGTCCTGCTGGCAGCAGAACGACGAAAACGCCACGGGGCTTGCTGAAAGTGAAGTGGATGTTTAGGTGTTTCGGCTGAACCAGCAAGTTCACTCAAGCCCCAGCGAAGGCAGAAACGGAGCCAAATCCCCACCAGCATCGACAGGGAAAACAGCACATTCTCCACCCTGCACTCTCAGATTTGATTACCCTTATATTACCATGTGATTATAGTTTACTTCTGCTTTCCAATGAACCAACTGTGACCAGAGGAGTAGAATCAATTTTTAAACCAATTCAAAACCAATTCCACAAGATTGAGGGAAGAGTCTTTGATCTTGCTTGTGTTTCAGATCAGAGATGCAGCTTAGGTTTTAAGATTGAACATCGCACATTCAGAACCACTGCCCTATTCAGGTTACCAAAACATCACCTTTTTTAAAAGGTGGCTAAAAATTTGTAAGCTATTTGTTAATCATTTACTAAAATAGTAATCCTTTTCAGAAGTTGATGAGTATCAGCATCAGAAAGAACTGCTAGATGCTACTCTTAAAAGGGCTTTAATTATGAATGGAAAGGGGCTTAATTCTTCTAGCCACCTGTATTGAAGAGCTCAGTCTTGAGTATCTGAAAGCTCTTTTTGCCAGTACAGTACAGTCCGTGCTTGTCACAGGAGTGCTGCTCAGCCACTAAATCCAAAGGTTGTTCTGTGCATGAAATGGTTGCAGAAATGGAGCTTCTGCCAACAGGGCTGGAGATCAGTTTGGGCATGCAGCCTCTGTTTGTGATCCACACCAAGCGCTCAGGCTTGTAGAGGACAGTACGTTTCTTTTTGTGTACTAGCAAAATGCTCAAGTCCCGTGTCTGCCAAGGGCGGCATTTTAAAGAGATCAAACCCTGCTATTAATCAGCCTGGTTTTCAACCCTGAAATGCCGGCTCCAGCATCTCCTTGTGGTATCTTCTGCACTGAGCATCTTACTGGGCACACCAAGAACCACTGCATAAAATCCAGTTTGTTGCAGACTCAAAACCAATGGCCACACGTAGGAAAATCCTGATGTGCTGCTAGAATCTGGAAGCATCCCTCAAAATGGGACTTACGTGTATATCAGCTATTTTGAATATACTTAGCCTAGTTTTGCTCCAGATTGGAGCAATTCAAGTTTACTAGTACAGATTTAAACCAGTTTAACGCAGAGAACAACAACTCCAGTCCCAAACACTAGACATCCACATAAACACTCAACCAGACACCTGCAATAGTCGCTGGTGCTACCTTTAAGAAGCAGGAACACAAACCACAAATCTCTGATAAATATCTCATCTCCGCAGTGCCACGCTGAGCAATCAATACTAATTATGAAGAAATATCTGAGCATACGAGAGGCGCCACTATTGCCACATAAAGCAGGGCTTCAAAGTTTGAAACAAGTGCTGCTGACAGCTAAAACGGAGACTCCCACATTACCAGCACTTTGGTGGTAATGACAGTGGGCTAATAGAATCAAAGACTCATAATGCTGTCAGAAAGTAGGTTCAGGTTACTCGCTTGTTCTTAAGCTGTTATTAGCTATTATTAGCAAAGAGGAAAAATACAGGGGCTTAAACTTTTTAAAAGCAGAGGATTATCAGCCCTTCCACTATTAAAAACAATTTCTCACTTTACGAACTTTCGGGGCTGGCAGCTGTTTCATTTGAGCATGTAACCAGCTGCCCTCTTCTGCCTCCCTGCTGCCCCTTGAACTCAAAAGCATTTTAATGTCACTTAAAAAAAGAAGAGAGAGTAACGTTTCTAACAACCTGCAGTTCCTTGGATAGTTCCAATAATCGTACCTAGTTAGAGAAAGCCTTTCAAGGGCCAAATACTTCTTTAACCATTTAATTGATATGACCTTGAAGCATTCACAGCAATCTCCAGTAACGTTCAATGAAAAGCAGATGTGGGTGAAGGCTTGCTGAAACGAGCTTTTATTCTCACGATGGTTTGATTCTCTCACTTACACAAAATCCTATTTCTGGCACGAGAAAGCCCTTCATGGAGTAGATGTGATTTACAATCACAAACTTCTCTGTGTTTGGTTTTCAGACAGAGCCCCTTACTTTTTGAGGGAACTCAACTTTTGGAGGCAAGGACCTACTCTTTGGGGACGCCTAAAAAAGCTCCAACAGTGCAAGGGCAAAGGAAAGTTTTCAAAAACTTAGATCCACAAAAGGTTAATCCTTCTGAAAACGCAGGCTTTTAATCTGTGTGATCAGGAGCCTTTCTATCTGCTCACAGCAATAAGTATCCACCTACCAGTGCAGCAGCCTGAAATCATGGAGATGCTCGTGGTGTGAGCTGTTAGCTATCCGGGAACAACAGAGTTTTCTGGCACTCTCTGTTAAGTGATCCAGGCTTGGACAGCCTGTAGCTGTTCTGTCCTGCTCTCCTAGGCATGGAAAATATGGCCAAGCAAATAACACCATGTGCTTCGCTAACGCAGCACTTGTTTGCAATGTATGAATCCCAATAAGTACCTTTGATGAAGCACATATTTGAGATCTGCACAATTAGAGATAAGCTACTTCCGAAACAAGCTAGTAATTTCTGATAACCAGGATGGATGGAAGAGATTTATCAGCTACAAGAGGGAAACTGTTTTCAGGAACCTCCAGCTTTAACATACCATTTTGCTACTGATTTGTCACATAAAGTGGAAAAAGTCACTTAACCTCCCCGAGCCACAGTTCACTCACTCACAAAAGACTTCAAAGGCACATGTAGCATTGCATCAATTTGAGTGTTAAAGGGGGATTTGGGGTTTAATCTGACTAGCACCGTTTCTAAGTCTCTCTCAGTATTAACATCAAGCTTTAACATTTGGTATGGACACGCAAGCATTCTTCGATGGGTTTGTTTTGTCAGTCTAATCACTGCCAGGAGTCACCAGGGAGGTAGAGACCCACCAAGTACAGACAAACACTGCAAAGCACAAGCTGTGCTGAGAACATGGAGGGACGAAAATAAAAAATAATAATAGTAAAGCACCAAGATGGCTGTATTTCTGCATGTACCTGTAACTCTGACTGTAAAGTTTCCCAGGACCTCGTTGGAATGCCTTGGCTTGCAACTGTACAGCCCCGAGTCATCATATGAAACATTGATTATCTTCAACAGTTTTGGTCCAATGTGAGTTCTGTTGGTAGGTGCAATCCCGATACCATCTTTAAACCAGAAAACAGACACAGAAGAGCCTTGGGTGTTACAGGAAAGTTCAATGGTATCTCCACTTCCAAACACCAACTCTTCCAGAAAGGCGGTCTCGCTCCTCAAGTATTCTGCACAGGGAGAAAGAAACGGAAATCAGTAAATAAGAGCAGGTGTTGGAGAACAAAAAAGCATTTTAAAAATCAACATATTTTATGCTTGCTTTCTGATGCTTCCACACGCCCAGAGCTCCTCCTTGCTAGAAGTAAGCAGGTAGCAATGCAGAAAGACAACTGTGCACACTACAGGCAGGGCTGTGGCCGATCTACATGGACGGTTTCAACCCTGCAGTGGCCAAAACACTGCGACACCACCAGGTGTATCACAACAAGCAGCGCAGACCTCTGTGCGGGGTCATTGCAACACCCAACGTTGCATGTGTGTGGGGGTGATTTGGCAGAAATAAGTGTGTGCTGAAAAGTTCACAGTTCAGTCTCTGAATGTTGATTTATTTAACCCTGTGAGCCTGTCCACTGCCCCTGCGAGACCCAGCACAGAGGGGATACAAGGAGCAGAAATGGCGATAAACCAAATTTCTCAGGTGGCTCTGGGTGGCCCAAAGGCAACCCTGGTGGGCTGAAGGAAGCAAAGGGGAAGGCGGGACAGAAGATGCAGGCTGGGATGGGTAAAATAAATGAACACGTCGCTAGCTCCCTGCTGGAATTACTCTGTGCAACAAAGAAGTGCAGAACCAAAGACTGAGCGTATGAAAGCTGAAAGCCCTGTTTCCTCACTCTACCTACCAGCCGTGGCAGTTTGCTCTGTGAGTGATGACAGTGAGCCCTGCCACAGGCTGGAGAATTTTGTTTCACCATAGGATAATGACACAACGAAAGGTTCAAGCTCAGAAATCTCCCCATGTAGGAACGTGGGGCATGTTGAAAGTGTGGTTGGATCTGATGGTCCTCAGGCTCATTATAGTGACATATAAACTCACTCTTGACACAGAATGGTTTATTCATCCTTTATGTCACTTTAATAAAGAAGAATTAGCTCTCCACAGCCACCCTCAACCCATCTAGGTCAGCTGCAAGACTGCCATTCTCCTCACCTTGTCTAAGATAACCAACATTTTCACTTGGCATTGCCCTATCTCTATCTTCTGGCTTGCACCGGCTTGAACCTACGCTCCACCAGGCATAATAGTTGTATTGTTTTTGTACAATATGTATAATGGAGGATCCTGTTCCATGACAAAGACGCTTTGATGCTATGATCACATAATTAACAAGTAAAACGTAATTTCAGAACAGATTGGGCTGAACCTAATCCTGTGATCCAAACCCGGGTGGCCTGAGTTGGTCTCCAATAGTAACCACATATGGATAGAGATCCTGATTTCGCAGTTCAAGCATACTCATAGATTACAATCGGACTGTGAAACGACTGCAATGACAGCAGCCCTGAATACCTGAGGACATGGCATTGGCTTCAAGCTGCTCTTTCACCATTAAGTGAAAGAGTTGGAGCAGGTTATAAGAGAAAATGTATTGCTTTTCTCTTCTTGTCATGCAAGTTTTACTCTGGAGCAAATTAAAAAATATAAAAAACGTTTCAGTCAACAGCCGTGCAGTATAGAAATGAAGAATCCTGGAGCCCTAAAAATGTGGTATTTCATGGGAGGTATCGTCTCGCAGGAGGCGAAGCCCACACTCATTGGGGCTACAAAGAACCTTTCCTGTGATGCCCTGGCAGCAGTTCCAATCCAAATATTTTAGGTTTTGGCCAGAATTTTGTGGTACTAATACAGTCAAACGTTTAGGGTTTTTTGTTTTGTTTTTTTTTTAGTGAAAAGGTTTTCCCTGAAACCATATACTTTTAGTAAACAGAAAAAGACAGATCTCCAGCATCTCCTTCCTATCAGACCAGCATCTGCTGTGACATTGAGTGTTCACCCATGGTCTCTTCCCAACTGGGATAAATCCCTGGGGGAAATACAGCTGAGAAATATTTTGGTTTAACTGT
The DNA here is from genome assembly GCA_013399365.1 of Pampusana beccarii. NCBI lineage: Eukaryota > Metazoa > Chordata > Aves > Columbiformes > Columbidae > Pampusana > Pampusana beccarii. The sequence continues at coordinate 184,272 of VWYH01004244.1, read as the reverse complement.
TCCTTTCAGGTCTTTTTCTTCCTTCTTCTAGACTATACGGATTTTTTCAATGGTATCAACTTTGGCTTTCAATTAAAAAGCCCTGTATACAGCTTTGCACTTGCAGGACTGGGTTCTGATCTTTGTTTGTTGACTCTGATGGAAGCTCTTGCTAATTTACTCTACTGGAAAACAAACCCCACGCAGCTGCACAATCCGTCCATACAAAATACACAGTTTCACCCAAGCTGTTTGCCAAATGATCAAGATTTGTATATTTTGGCTTTTGCATCATAAACCTACCAAACAGGAACAAGCCCAGACTAAACACAAGCCAAACTGTTTAACCATTTAAAAGGAAATCACTCTTTTTTTGAAAGCCATAATGAATCTGGGCTAATGACAAAGTGACAAACTATTTTTAAAAAACATAATTAGGCAACACTGAAATTAAGAGGAAATTCACTTTAGACTCAGAGCAGAATGACTGTGGTCTGACGCTTCTTCTGTAGAAAGAAGCACCATCTCTTGTTTCTGACAACTTTATTTTGGCATTTCTGCCCTCAATTTCCTCAGCCAGTCTCCAGCAGATATCCTGAGGCCTCTTAAATGCAAAATTCAGTCCTAGTGACTTTATTCCTACCGACTGGTATTAATACCTGGAAAGATGGAGCTGTGAATTAAATGGAGAATGTTACTAACAGTTTTAACCTCACTTCTTTAAACAGTTTTTCAAATTTCAGTTTATATGCTTATGGTTTAAAAGAAACAGGACCCAAACTGGAGACGTCTACAAAGTACTTAAATGTGCACTGAAGTGCTTAAACACTTTGCCCAGCTGTGACCTGGGAGAACAAAATTTTACTCTTATTATTCCTCATGTAGCTTTCAAATACAACGATAAATCTGAAAGCAGAAACAGTCTCATTTCCATGCTGGAGTTCAAAGTGGGGAACCAGAACTTATGTCTCCCATTGGGTGCTCAGAGCTCAGAACCTCCTTCCTACCTTCCAGCTACAAGTGCCTGGTCCTTCCAACACCTTCTCAACAAGAGTCACCAAGACATGAAGGAGACATGAAGCTGACCGCCTTGAGGCCAAGCATCCAGCCAGCAGGCTGACTTGCAGAAGTCTACATCTCCAGGCAGGAGCTGGGCTTGCAGCTTACACTTGGGAGGGGTTTAACACAGACAGACTGAGCCCTCCTAGGCACCTGGGCAAGGGTTTGGCCACCTTCTCCATCCTGCATCTCCCATTGCTAAATCTTAGGGAAACCAGTACAAAGGAGGAGGAGACAAGCCGTCCCGATATGGTTGGGTCTTGCATCCGGACATGCACCTTTGAGGGACTCAGAAAACTTCCCACTGCAAAGCAGCACTGCAGGGAGACAGGTTTTTGGATTTACTGGGGCTGAACACACATCTCTGTGATCCCAGTCTTGGGTCCCAAGAAAACCATCCTCGCTGCTGGCAAACAGATATCCCCACACGTCCTTTCAACTTCCCTAAAGCGTTTCTGTTGCAAATCAGGTTGCAAAATTGCCCCCGGCTCTCCCAAAGGAAACTCCCATTTGAGATCTAACATTAACAGCATTTTTTTCAAATCCACAGTAGACATAGGTAAAAATTACTGGGGAGTTAACTCGTGTAGGGGTTACAGGAACCTACTATGTCACTTGCCAGCAGAACAGGGATTAATGAGTTTGCAGCTTTAATGGGTTCTTGGAGAGGAGGCAGCAATCTAGGTTGTGGGCTCCCAAGATATAACTAAAATTCAACCATTTATTAGTTTAGCCAAAGCAGTAATGAGTTGGGAATCACCAAGAGACGCTTCTGATGGAGATCAGCACCTGCAGCAGCATCACCGCTGCTTGTAGCAAACACAATACAGAGAAAAAGGCAATTTTCAAGCTGTTCAGAAGAGCAAAAAGGCAGCAACTAGCTGGGAAGCACCTTCCACAATGAGGAGCAGCTGGTCCAGCAATGCGAAAATGCTTTTGCAAGTATTCACTTATAAGAACAAGATACTTCATCTCCATAGCTGCCTGGCTCATCCCAGCGACAATTCACCTTCTGTGTGGCTTGTAGCTCCAAGTACTTAAGTGTGTCAGTATTTCCATCAGGTGTCTGCTCCTCTTAGATATCAATACTTGTTTCTGGCTGAGCTCGGAAATGTTTTATTTTGGTTTTAAAGCAGGCAGTTCTCAAGAACTGCAGAAGGATATGCAGTTATTTACTTTTCAGGCACAAAACGATGAGGAGGTGGAGGGCGGTGGGGCATTCCTGGGCTGTTTACGCCCCCCAAAAAACTTCAAGCCAACCTAGAGCCAGGCTGGTGCCCTCCCCAGTGACAGAGACTATTTTCAGGTGCTGTGGCAGAAAGCCTGGCGGGCTGCTCTTGGGCACTGAAGGTCCACAGTGCCCATGGGAGGCTCGGTGGGATGGGGGAGATCTGGGTCCTTCATCACCTCACAGGGTACTGAGTCCTGTCTCCAGGACACTCCATCCAGTTATTTCTCTTCACCTGTGTTTTTCCTCCTGGAATAGCTTCCCACAATTTTACTTTTCCAAACACCCAAGTGTTTGGGAGCCTCGCAAGGGACTGCTCAGGAGGGTGCATGCCTCCCCCATCAGCATCATCCTCCTCCAGCACACATCCCACAGCTGGGGCACATCCACCACACAACCAAAACCCACCGGGACTCCCACCACAGAGAGCTCGAGGCACTCGACCTTCAGTACCAACAGCAAGATATTCCTCACTCCACCTTGAACTCTAGCAATGCTGAAGAGGCTTTTCGAGATTGCTTCACAGCCCGGTGGTGGAATGGACTGAGCGGCTCATTTCTCAGTGGATCGTATTTTTCCCTTTTCAAGTTGTATCTGGCATGTTAACAAGCAGAAAGACAGCAGTACTTAACACGTCTCTCTTCAGGTTATTTCAAAAGCATTTCTTCTTCTATGTATTTTATTGCATGAAATCCACCGTGACGGGATATATATTATAGGATCATGGAGCAACAACCATGACAGAGCTTTCTCCTGTTGAGTTTGGTGTCCCATTCCCAGGGGGACCATGGTCACAACCACCGAGTCAGTGGCCAACTGCGGTAGGGATATGGAAACCTCCCCTGGCCCCAGTATCCGTGGGATGAACAATGCCATGATGGCAAAGAGCCCACAGACTATCTCCAGGCTTAGACCAGCACCGTGTCCTCTCAATAAGTGTCCCACAATAGGGCCCACAGTATTACTGACCCCTCACAACCTGTGTCACTGCTCGTGGGACAGGGATGCTTCCCCATCTCACCTTGGGACTTCTGCAAAGGGATGGACCTGGGGGTCCTGGGGACAGCAGGATGCCCATGAGCCAGCACTGGGCCCTTGTGGCCAGGAAGGCCAACAGTACCTGGGCTGGATTAGAAGGGGGGTGGTTAGTAGGTCAAGAGAGTTTCTCCTTCCCCTCTACTCTGCCATGGTGAGACCACATCTGGAATATTGTGTCCAGTTCTGGGCCCCTCAGTTCCAGAAGGACAGAGAGCTGCTGGAGAGAGTTCAGCGCAAGGCAACAAAGATGCTGAAGGGAGTGGAGCATCTCCTGTGTGAGGAAAGGCTGAGGGAGCTGGGGCTCTTGAGGTTGGAGACTGAGGGGTGACCTCATTAATGGTTATAAATATGTAAAGGGTGAGTGTCAGGAGGATGGAGCCAGGCTCTTCTCAGTGACAAATGACAACAGGACAAGGGGCCATGGGTACAAACTGGAACACAGGAGGTTCCACTTAAATAAGAGAAGAAACTTCATCACAGTGAGGGTGACAGAGCCTGGCCCAGGCTGCCCAGGGAGGTTGTGGAGTCTCCTTCTCTGCAGCCATTCAAACCCGCCTGGACACGTCCTGTGTAACCTCATCTGGGTGTTCCTGCTCCGGCGGGGGGATTGGACTGGATGATCTTTTGAGGTCCCTTCCAATCTCTGACATTCTGTGATTCTTTGAAGAGTAAACCCTGTTGCCCAAACCCTATTGCCCAGAAGGGAAAGAAATCACTTTTCTTACTGAACGCTGTTCTTTTGGGACCTGCCTTACTTTACAAAGCAGCCAGGGCGGGTGACAAGCAGCCCCAGTGCCACCTCCCCACAAGCACCCTGCCACATCCCTGCTCCCTCAGAGGCTGACAAGCCCTGGGGGAATATTGAAAACCACCAAACCAGCGCCGGGCGCTGCACCCAGCAGCAGCCCCCATGGAAGGTGGGCACGATAAGATCGTGGGATCGCCTCCTTCCCCACGTACCTGCCTTCTCAGGGCAGATAAGATCAAGGGAGCGGCCCCCACAGCAAAGCGAGCTCAGCTAAAGTCACCGCATATCCTCACTGCACCGTGGGGAGCTGATGGGGTATTTTTTATAACTGTATTTTTGGCGGTGCTTTATGCAAGGCAAAGCTTCCTCTCCTTTCTGCAGCAGCCACGATGGTGCTGGTGGCAGAGCATCCCTGCCTGGCCATGACCCTGTCACCCCAAAGGGCACATCACCAGCCTGCCACAGCATAATACAACATAAAACATACGTTTTATGTGTTTTATATATAATATTAAAGATTATATTTTATAGTTATGTTTCTATATACACATACATAATATTATGCATAGCATTCAGGTATATGATAGCATATATAATACATATTAAAGTATTATATAAAATATACATCCTCTCTTCTCTCTTCCATCCCTTTTCTCCTCCAAGGTCAAGCCATTTCCCGGTGTCAGGCTACAGTCATCCCAGGAAGAAGGGGCTCCAGCCATCCCAGCAGCAGGGGATGCTTTGCAGAAGCAACATTATTTCCCCACATGGTGTTTGTCTGGGTTATCTCCCCTGCTCACTGAGGCTCACACCTTAGTAAAAATTAAAAAAAAAATCTGGTTGCTTTCGTAAAAGCCTAAACTGTGACTGAGAAATGTGCCTTTAGGAAACCACGTCCAAAAATGGTTTGACTCCATCACCTGAAGGTGCCACTTTATCTTTCACCTATTGTGTGTGTTTGCGGGGGGGCATTAGGAGGTGGTGGTTCTCCTGGAAAAGCTTAAAATAGCTTTCCTAATAGTAATGCAAGGCAAACTGTTTATACTGTATTACCACACAGCAGTCTACGCAATTGTTACCAGACAACGTTTCTTCCAAAGATGTTAACAAGTGTGCTGCACTGTTTTACCACCTGGTGAGGTTTTTTTCTTACATCTATGTTAGGAGGAAAGCAAAATTTTTACCTAGAGAATTAGCAGAATGACAACTGTGTCATATACAGCTTTCTTCATAAACAAGAGATCATGGAAAGAAAAAAAAAAAGTCTCTAGTGTTTAGCTTGGCTATTCCCGGCAGTGACTTTGGAAGAGCTTCTAGAATGGAAAAGCAGATGTTGCAAATCTGCCTTATCTATGAGCAACTGTTGACTCTGTTGTGCAAATCCTAATTTACATCTGCATGAAAGGTTTCAGAGATTAAACGGCATTCAAGGAGGAATATTAGCTTTTCTCCCTCCCTCCAGCCTTCCTTTGAATGGATTTACTACTGGCAATTAGCTTTCTGTTCCACCGGCCAAGTAGAAAACAGGATTCATCAGGACTCTACAGTATCCTCCTTTTAATGGACTGTTTTCTCAAATCACCCAATTCAGATGCTGAGAGGTAGAAGAAGAAATAAATTGTCACAAAGCTAAAAAAGTTACAAAAACACTTTGGCCAGCAGGATTTCCCTGTGGCACTTGGAAATCCCTGAGGAGTTAAAAAAAAAAAAAGCAGAGAACAAATCAAAGAGGTCTCCTGGCTACACCTAAGAAGAATAGGAATGCAAAACCCAAGAGACACAAAGCTTTGGTTGCTGCTGGGAGCCCAGAGCCTGTCCCAAGGACAGACTTCAGCTGGGGCTTTGCTGGCTTAAAGGAACAGGCAGTGATGGGGAGTTTTCCTTAAAATTTGGCCAGACTGTGCTATCACTTTCCTTGGTTCCCCACTCAAAACAACGAAGCAATGACTACTCCTATCTATTTATCTCACAGTTCTGTACTCCTTGATTTTCTTTTAACAGAAATAAAATAACTTATATGAAATGTCCTCCACTTCTTCATCAATGGTCCTAAAGACAAGGAATGGTGGAGTGGAGACACAGCAGCATGGGGATGCTGAGGTCCTCAGGCTGTTCTGCTCCATGTGTTCTACGAGAGCTCCTGGCTTGTGCTGAAGCACCTCAAGGATGCCCATGCTGATGGTTCCTGCTCTCCCAGGTGCCAAATCCTTTGTGCTTTACTCAACAGGAGTAAAGCAATGAGAGCTGTATCAGATCTCAGCAACCCACTCTTGCAGCGTGGGACACCACCAGTCTCAGCCTGGCATGCAAGCGAATGCATCCTTGCAGTTGGTTTCACAGAATAGTTTGAGTTGGAAGGGACCTTCAAAGGTCATCTAGTCCAACCCCCGTGCCATGAGCAGGGACATCTCCAATCAGACCAGGTTGCTCAGAGCCCCGTCCAGCCTGGCCTGGGATGTCTCCAGGGATGGTTTTCCCACATGTCACACAGTCCATCCCACCCAACTGCGGTGGCCAAATGTGCTCAACCCAGACCGCTCCCTCCTCAAGGCAGAGTGACAGGACACCCGTTGGGCTGACCCCAAGTGGAGCACAAGAGACTGTGCTGATGGACCATCATCCTTTCGGTGTCTGCCTCTTGTTGCCTCTGAAGAACAGTGGCCAACTTGCCCCCAGCTTTTGAACAGCACAGCAGAGGCATCCTGATTTGATCTTGCAGACAGATCCCACCACAAAACAGCTGATGTTTTTACATTCCCGCTTCTCATGCCTGAGGAAGTTCAAAAAACCCTCATCGTTGCAGCAAGCAAGCAACAACCACAACCCCTTTCCAAAGCCAGTGGAGGCAGCAGCTATGGAAACTGATGCTTCCCAGCATCCCCATGGACTCAGCAAAGCTTGTCACCAGCCTCCATCCGGGCAGGATTGGGTCCTGCTAAAGTGTGGAGGCGCTGAGCAAACCTGTGCTCCTCAGCAGCAGCGCTCCATGCCATCCCTCCTGCCCCGCTGGACCAGGATACCCAGTGAGGGCTCGTAGGTGACACGCACCAAGCAATCAGCAACGTTTGCAACAAGAACGGCAGATTACACAAATAAGTGCCCCACAAAGCATAAAGAATGGAGAGAAACTGAATCTGTTGAAATATTCTTAAACTTTCTTTAGAAATCCTTAGAACAATAAGCATGCACTGCTGAATAATTCTTTTGAGTTATTTTTTCTGGGCTCCTCCTCTACACCTTCATTTCCTTCCTAAAATCCTTCAGAACTTCATTATTTTTGGAGTTCTGACCTCCAGGGTGGGTTTTCAGCTATCCAGTGACTTCTAGCAAAATGCTCGCCACCTCTTAAGTCCTCCTGCAAACCAATTTTTAAGCAATACATAAGTTCAGCAGGCCCCAAAGTTTAGCTTTACCTCAGAGGAACTTTTTAGGGATGCAAAGACTCCCAGTCCCTTTACAATTCCCAGGCAGGCCTGGCCCTGGCAATTACTTGTGCTGCTTTTCCGGTACTTGTGATGCTTTTCTGAAGTGGGCTTTGAGATCACATGGCATCAGAAAAAATTTGCCATAAAGCCCCAAGCTTTCCCCTTCGGTTCACAGCTATGCAGCTCCCAAATCCCAGCTCCTCTGCATTTCTCTTGCACTTCTAAATGTGTGCTCCTCTAATCTTCATTTAATGCAGGCAGCTGGCTGCAAATACCCCCTAACAATGACTTTAATCCTAAGTATCCTGAAGTCCCCCCCTTCCTCTCCTCACCATAACTGAAGGGAAAAAAAAAAACATAACAAAACAGCCTCATGACAGCAAGATGGAGAAATCCAAGCTATCCACTGGGCCAAAGGAGCAGAAAGACACAATGAGCTAAATTTTGCCTGGTTCGCTAATTAAAAACGGAAGCTACCTCACTCCGGAGCCAAGGCGGGGAGGTGGGGAAAGTTTTCATGCTATTCAAAAAATCGGCTTCCAACTGGGACCATATTCACTCCACATTAATTGTCATTCCAACTACGAGTGTCCTAGTTTCAAAATGAAAACTACTCTCCAGTGTAGCTAGTGAAAACTAACACCAGTTTCGAGGCATTAAACAAAATTTATTGATTGCATTTTCCCACCCACTAAAACTTTAATAAGCATTAAACCTCAAACTCCTGGCCCTGTTTCCTCCCCCTACCTTCTCTCTCCATAAAAAGGGTCAAGCTCCTCTATATGGAGATTAGAACTTAATGTTTGGTATTTGTTTATGAGCCTATCAATTGCCTCTCTTTCAGGGTGGGGGGAAAGCACATCTTAAAACAAAACAAAACACAAAAACCCACCTCTTGTCCATGGATTAAGAGAGGGCAAAGGTTTAGGGTAGTTTGGGTGCGTTTTTTTCCAACCGATTGTGGGTTTTTGATATATGACGGATCATGTTCACATGAATGAAAACAAGTCAATATTCCCCTTTTTGCAAATTTCCCTTGAGTTACATAAAATGGCATTTGTCAAAGATCCCTGTTTCTCTGTAATAGGACACAGAACTTCAGGTCTTCTCTGTTAGCTCTTTTCAGCTGTGTAAAAGGAAAAAAAAATAATTTGGGGGCTGCTCTGTCTGCATACTTAGTAAAGAAAACAAAAGGCAAACATTTGAAATGCAAAGGTCGGTGATTAAGCCCAGAAATCCATATCTAGGCATCAAAATGAGCAGCCAGATTTTAAGAGTGCTTAAGCGATTTAAATGCAGAGCCTGACCTGGCTCAGCATCTTTCAAAACCAAGCCTGTTATTTCAGTGCCTCAAGCGAGATTTAGGTGCCAGGTACCCAAGTTGGAGAAGTTTAACAGTAATCTCCTTTCGGGAAGTCTGATCCATTTAATCTAAAGTCAGGAATGACAAACGAAGATTTTGTTATTTAGAAAGGAAAGCACATCAACTAAAGCTGCAACACTCTGCCCTTGTGCTAAACTCATTTCTTATCTTTCAGCATTACTGGAAAGAGTTGGGATGGATGGCAAAAGAAAAGTAGATGTCAAAAATTCTTTTATTTCTCCTCTTTAAAGAAGGCTGCTAAAGGGATTAGACAGCTTTGAGTTCACTGCTCTGTTAAATCAACCCCACAATATTTTTTCAGCTTGTTTGACTTGCTGTTGCTGTATACATTTGTGTTTTCACCTTTCTGCATTCAAATCCCACGCTTAGCGTTTGTTCTGTGCTTCTCACAGGAAACTTACCCGGTTCTTTATTTGTATTAAGTCTATGTAGTTATAGAAAACAGACTTGGAAAACAATCCCTAAATTAGCAGGACTTAACGGCTTCCATGCATATGAGCACACACACAGGGCATCGCATACCATCCGCCCCAAAACAGCGGTTTATCATTTCCAGCAGCAACAGCGGTGCATCAGGTTCACCAGAATAGGACCTTTTAATGGTCTCCTGCAAACGTATCTATTACAGTGGGTTTTGGACGGCACATAATAAATTAAGAGAGAGTTCAAGGAAGTCATGCGTGTCTCGGTTCCCACTCCCTTCAAGCAGTTTCAATGCCCCCAAATAATCATCTTCTCCAAACTGTACTACATTAGGCTCCAGTAATGCCCAAAGCAGGTTAGACACCTCTACACTCAGATATTTTAATGCTCCCATGAGGAATTGCAGACTGTCTGCAGAGGGCAGTTTCCAGTGTCCTGCAGCAGGACAGGGCTGGTCGGGGACCTTCTACAAGCACTTTTGGACACCTCTCACATCCTCCACAGTCTGATTTTCCCAGATTTTCTCTTCCTTCCACCACCAGAAACACTTCTAAAACCTCTTTCTCGCTGCTGATGAGCACTGAGGTGTCCAAGTGAGATGCCCCATTGTCCCCCCAGCCACCTTGGTGGTTCCCATCCCTCCACAAAGACTTCCCTGATGGAGAAGCCCACTGTCTTCTCAAATCCCAAGATGCCAGCACACCTACACACGAAAACGAGGCAGAAATCTCATTCCTTCACTAAATAATACACAGGTTGGAGTCCCAGTACAACTCAATAAACACTTTCTAGGAGTTATTTTCCATTTTGTCTGGGCAGATCTCAAAGCATTTTTGCGGCAGGAGGTTTCAGGCTTGGGTTTCCATTGCCTCGTTGTCCAAATAATGGCAATACTAATTGAACCACTGGCCAAAATAAAATCAAATGTGACCCTTTCATCCGTACTCTGGGTGTTCTCATTTGCTCCTGCAACTTTCTCTGCTCCGTCTGAAACAAGGGCAAAAGAAGGTGCTGCTGTCAACCCCCTCTCAGATACTCACGGCTGAAAGAAACATTATCTGTAACAGAGTACCTACACTGTATTTATTTAAACTTCAGGGTATTTATGGTATTTATATTGTATCCCAGCTCGGATGGGAGCTGGGGGTGCAGGAGCGTGGCTTTACCCCGTATCTTCAAGGTTAATATCACCACCCCCCAACAGCAGCTTATACTCTTGTTCCCAAGCCAGGGAAATCAGGAGCCTGGAAAGCCTGAAACTTATTTTTACGCTTAATTACAGATTTGAAGTGCCTGACACCAGGTCCTCACTCATTACACTTCTGACACTTGATGCCTTTGGGCCCGGCTGGAATAAACGTTTCACACTTGCTCATCACTCACTACGTTCACGAGTTTTTAAACTCAGAAGAAGGTGGGTGATGGATTTGTAGCAACTTTGGGCAGGGATGCAGAGAGGACACCATCTGCCGTTTCTTACTTTTTCTTTCTTTTTTCTTTTCTTTCTGTATTTAACCAGCTCACAAATTGGGGGGCAGAGGAGTTTCCTTGCAGTCTCCTCTTCCGATCGCCCCTGCGAAGCGAAGGCTGAGGACACGGGAGGGCGGCTGCAAGGACCAAGCGCTGCCCGTGAGCGCGAAGCCGCATTAGGGCCGGTCAGTGGGAGCACTGGGCTCCCAGCCCCACTGCTCGTCCCACCCAGGGGCCTCCCAGGGCCCGACCCACCACACACTGCAAGAACCGAGGCTTTCCGAGTTTTCCCTGGAAAAAAAAAAATAATGCTTTCACAGAAAGCTACAGAATCATGCATAACACACCGGCTGCAAAAATGAATATTTTTTTTTTCCCAGCTGCACTCACTCGCAGCTCATCTCTTACGCAGTAAACGCCAGTTAATTTATGCACTTCCATTTACCAGCCCCTCACTTCTGCATGAATCCCCAGCCTATTAACATAACTATTTAAACTGGACATGTTTTCTTAAACATTCTCCTTCTTTCATAAACTGCCAAGTGACAGTTGTTTACTGTCAACAAGCCTGGGTACTCCAAGACAGGGGGAAATATGCCCTTTTGGAAGGCAGACATATCGGCTACCAAAGGACGATTAAAATCTGGTGTTTTTCTCTTCTCTCTCCCCAAAAATGCTTTATTCGTACAGATACACATGATAGAGATCAGGAGAGGTGGTACTTCTGCCTAATTCCAGTCATTCTTTTAATTAAAGACAGGCTCATCAAGGATTTATCTTTGGTTGCACATGTTATTTGTCAGGGCACACTCTTAACCCCCTAATCTTCCAACTGCAACTGGTTTTTCTTCTTCACTTTTAGCTCAGATACCCCCATGTCCCAAAGCACATCCTGGGAAATCAGCACGCTCATCTTGCACAGATCCTGCTACCGGCCAGGAACAAAACGCTTGCCTGGGGGGAAATCTATACAGAGGAATTAAAAAAATTTAAACAAAAATCAAATCACCGGTTAGTTCAAGACCTACAGTCTCCAAACAAGCTGCTGAAATAATTTTGCTGGGAGGGAATTTCTTGTACTTGAGTCTTGCACATGAAAAGGGGGCGGGGGGGTATGAAAAAAAAACCCAAACCCTCTGAGAAAATTCTTTTTCCCTTGCTCTGTGCTGGGAAAGCTCCTCGGCCAGCTCCTGTCCCTGTGCAAGTGGCCCCGGCAGCCTGCGGCCCCAGCTCAGCCCCAGCTCAGCCCCAGCTGCCTGCGGACCCCCGCGGGGGATTATTAACACTTTCCCCGGCGCATTGTGCCGCTCCCAGATCACAGCACCGGGGGCTAACGCCGGCCGACACTGATACGATGGCACCGAGGACGGGACATGAAGGGTTGGCGCGGCTCCGCGCGGGACTCGCGCCAAGCGGTGGCCGTCACCGTGGCCTCTGGCGCTCACGTTTGGGCTGCGGCGCTGCTGCGGGCTTGTATCAAAGCTGGACTCGTAAAAACCAAGATGGGAAGGGAAGGTTTGCATTACAGCAGGTTGAGAGGAACAGGCCAGGGAGAGCCAGCTCCAGGGATTGTCCCCAGGAAGCAGCACTGGGCATCTCCCCACCCCCAAACCAGGGAACCCTTTTACTTGCCAGTTTCTTCTGCTTGTTAAAATGTTTGGGTCATTAGAAAACTTCCCAAACAATCCACACTTACATTAAATAGCTGCTCCCACCACGATCTGTGAAGGGCTTCACCCGCTCCCTTGGAAATCAATGGGGGCTTTTTTGCTTAGGATTCAATAGGCGCAAGATCAGGACCCCATTATTATTTTTGCAGGACTACAAGCAGCAAAGAACGGCAAAACCCCCAAACAAAGCAACAACTCTCCAAACTGAGAGCCAAACTTGCCATGAAGGATCTTTACAAACTCTGCCAAGCATCGAAGTAAAATCAAAAATCCAAGATTGATAAAGACTGGTCTCATCATTTGGATGCAGGAACATCTCCTGTATCTGCCTTCTCCTCAAATAAAAGCTTTCATAGACACATATTTTGCCTTCCCCAGGGGGAATGACTAAGAAGGGATGAGTTGTCAGTCCAGGCGATGCATGTTAACCCTGCGGTACCTCATGAAGTCTAGAGTAGAAACACCTTCAGGGCTCCACATCACCTCCTCTGCCCCATGCCGTGATGATATCCCCCAGTAAGTCCCTCTACAGAGCCACCACCTGCAACACAGGGGACCAGACGGCTCCCAGGATGTGGGTCCTGCTATGGGGACCACGTCCTCAGCCCATCCGGAGACGTCAGGTGCCACCTGTGCTTTGTGAGAGAAGCCTCGGAGATGCTCTCATCCTCAACAGCCTCCTCGGAGCTCTACAACAGTCAAGTTCTCCACTTCTTGCCTTCCTCTGCATTGCTTCTCTCCCTTGGCATCAGTGAGAACTCACCCATGCACCACATAACCACCGCCGGGTTTGGTCCCTAAGCAACACCCAGCTATTTTGCTGACTCCCCTACACCCAGCTCACCTCAAGTCAATTCCAAAATGCTTCAAATCCATTTTATTCCCTTACCGCTGGGTAGTAGCCCAAACTTCATAACTTAGCAGTGATGTGGTCTCCAAAGCTTTACTGATTTAACTACACTAGCTGAAAAACTACAGTGAGATTCCTCATGAACGGCACAAGGTAGTTCAGTGCAATAAAGGTACAACTGTAAAACACTCCACTTTTGAAGACAAAAGCATTAAATGAAGATAAGCCAACAAATACTTTTATCGGTTATCAAACAGCAGGAGTCGGGAAGTCACCTCTGCAGGTCTCTGGCATGCCATAGTGCACCAGGATCGCCTGTTACCTCCTTTCGCTAAAACCCTTATACTCAAACGAAGGGATATAGCGATGGCTTGGCTACTTGGGTGAAAAGGAAAAGAGGGAAAAAAACCACAAACCAACATGCTGCCGTGTGCCAGCTTGACATTTCCAGGTAGTTCGACAGCTCGCAGTACAATGGCTGGGTGCAAACACCGATGCTGGGGTACGCGTGCCGCAGCGTTCCTGGGGAAAAGTGCCTTGAGCACACACCGCAGGCTGCCGAGCCGCGCTGGCTCGCAGCGAGCCATCCTAGACTGCGTCCTTTCCTCACCCGAAGCCTTGGAACCCTTCTCACTTCTGAGTCATTAATACTTTTAACCCCTCGCAACCTGCAGAAATGGCACGGCCCCAAAATCTCACAGATGCTAAACGTGTAAGCACAGGGTAATTGTTTTGCATACAGCTCTGCGTGATAAAGAAATCTCCTTCCAAGTTCTAATATGACCTTTTTATTTAACCAACTCTTTATCCTCCCTTGCTTTCTGGATTTGAGAAAGCAAGGCCAGCACACGAGACCTACCTCCCCCTCCACAGCAAACACTGCACCTTTTTTAGATTAATACTTCTGAAACTGAAGCAGTCACTGGAGAAATAAATGTTTTGTTAGTTGACTGCGCTGCTATCCTGCAAAAAAATGCTTTGCAACACTGGGTAACCTGAGTGTCACAGCAAAAAAAAAAATTTACCTGGCTAGTCCCTATCCACCTGAATGTGACAACACCCCAGATAGCCTATCACAATAATACAGCAGGTTTACGTCTGATTACCTTTCACATTTTAACTACTAAGTTTACCAAAGGCTTTACTCAGCTCATATCTCACGGTTCTTGTTTGCTTTTGATATTACAGAAACTTCCTGGTCATTCAAGCCAAGGAGCAGATACTTGAGGGGTAAGCACACAGGAATACTGCATTCACCACAGGAATAAAAGCCCTTCTTCACACATCCAGAGTTTTAAATCATATCTACAGCACTCGGCAACCTGAGCTCTGAGTGTATTGGAAAGGGGGCACCGGGACAGTCAGCTCTGCTTCAGAGAAAAAGTATTTCTTTTTGCAAGATCACCAGATAAACAGCCAACAGAGGGGCAAACAGCAAACTGATAAGCTATGCAGGAGGCCAAGGGAAAAAAGTCAAAGCGTAACAAGGCATTTTAAGGCACTTTCGGCATTGTACGTGTCTTCAGACACGGTTTTAGCCCATCGTTTGCATAGGGGGTGCTATCGGATTTATTCCTCCTAGGAGCCTGGACTGTCCGCTTTCACATACCATGAATGGCTTTGCTGAACCACAGTCCCATTTGCTGCAAAAATGGGAGGTATGGCGAACTTTTACCAAGCCACCATCCTCTCTGGCATCCAGCCTGCTACGTGGAGGAAAATAAATTTTATTAACTAACCAATATTAAAAGAGATGAAACGGCAAACACTGAAACAGCTCTATCAAACCAGGCTACCAAATGGCTTGGAGGATGCTGAGTCAGCAGGAGATTTCAAGTATGGTGTTTTTTGCCTTTTTTTTTTTTTTAAGGGTCAGAAAAAATAATAAACAGGTATGCAGAGCCCCAGACAAACCCCCAGGACACAGGAAAAGTTACAAGCATGTAGCACACTAGGAAAAAGAGAAAAGTCTATTCAAACAGGGAAACAGAATAAAAATAAGGCCGGTTTAATTGACCATCTGCATATCACATCCAGCCTAGCTGGGAAAAAGTCACCAAACCGGGGAAGGAATCTCATTTGTATTTTTAACAGAAATATCAGAATTCCTAATATTCCTGCTTGTTCTACATTTAGTACATATACTAAAAATTGCCAAAAGCTATACTATGAGAACAATACAGCAAATTCTTTACCGATTCTGAAGCCTAAGGCCTCATGCCCAGGCTCCTGCACTGCATCCTACACACTTTAGTGACCAGCCAGAAAAACCTCCTGGCAGACCATGCCCTAACCAAAATTAAGGTCCAATTAATGCCTTCAGTCATAGCTCTGTGTGCCAGCTGACAGACCACTGTCAAAAACGTCTTGGTCAAATGCTTTTGTAAACTGGAAACTGCTCAGTAACTGGGGTGATTCCCTGTCTTTTAGGGCCTCCAACTGAAATAGCAGACATATCCAGGAAGCTTTCAGAGAGGACAGCTTTCCAAGCTTATAGCTGGATATGAAAGTTTATTTTTACCAACCATATTTTAAGAGGAAAAAATTTGTTTCCCAGCCTTATAGAGAGGAAAAAATTTCAGCTTTGTCCAGGCAGCAGACTCTGTCCCACTGGATGGAAATGGTCTTGATGTAGCAGGCATGCAGCAACCACAACTTCTTCAGTGTTCACCTAACTCTAAAAACCACACTTACACAGGCTTCTGAACAGGTACACGTTCCCGAACAGCGCTGAAAATTTGTTGGGACTCATAAAAGTTAACATGCTGGTCAGAGTGGCTTACTTTAATTGCATGATTTAATTAGCAGATCAACACTCGGCTACACAAATCTCACATTTACTTTCATCACATTGCCTACCCAGCGGTTGTTAATAAAGTCTTAATTAATAGAAAAAAAACCTCTCAGATTTAATTGGAGTGACCCTTGTCAATACGCCTAGAAGATGTGATGTTATACAGCTAGTATCAAATACATCAATGAGTCCCTCTCTGCACTGGAACAGACTTTCTAGTACACTATTTGCTAAGAAACAGAATTTTAAAAAGCCATATTTCATCATCCTCTTATTGCTCAGTAAAATATACTAGCCTCAATAGCTGTTTCAGCTGCTGCTGTTAATGAGAACAAATGGATAAACTTTTAATCTCAAAACTGTACCACTCAGAGCTGCCCACTGAATCTAAAGGGTTTTGGTCTCATGCACAAAGTATACATATACGAGATTCTTTTTAGAGGGTTTTAATGCACAAACCCTGAGGCTGGCTCACTTCAATACCCTTATAATTTCAGAGTGAACTTTGAAATGCTCAGATACGCCAGGCGAAGTGATGTGGGCTGCTGTACCCTACACCCCAGACCCCTCGCTGGAGGGCTACAAAAGCCAGGTTACTATCAGCTGCGTGAAGAAAAACACCTCGGTCACTGCATCACCAGTTCTCTCCAAGCAGAAAAGTCACAGGAATTGGTACGAGCCATCCCATTCAACTTCAGCAAAATCCCAAAATGGACCCTTTTGCATTCTTTCGAAACTGTCTGTGCAGTAACCCTGGGTGACAATTTGACTCCAGTGCTGCACAAGGAGACCTCGGTTCTTGCTCCTGACAGACTGGGAGAGCTCTCCCCTTCCCGCACAAACATTAGCAGCTCTCTGTAAAACTCTTTCAACACACACAGGAAACTTTAGCAACTAACTAGTGCAACAGAAATCCTAAGAAGCCCCAAAATTCCCTTTTTCATGCGTACTGTCTGTATGCGGACAGACACATACACACCAGCTACAGAAGACAGGTCGGTTATCATAAGCTTTTAAAAGTGAAACGCTGCCATTTCAGTTGGTCTGCTCTCTAAGAAAACAGCCAGCATTACTTGACATTCACAAATCGTACGAAGTAATATCTTTATCTGAATACTAATGCAAATTGGACGGGCTTTTTTATATTGATGTCTATTCTGTGGCTGCTGAATAGAGTGACCGCATGCTCAGGGCTGCAAAGGAGTTCACTGACCTCCCTAATCATCTCTGTCATAGCCCCTGAATGACATACACATTCAATCCTGCCTCGCCTCTCTACTTTCATTCATAAAAAAAAAGAAGAAGGGGGGGAGAAATTTGACATTGTTCTTCCTGCAGCAGTCCCGAGAAAAGGAGAGAAGAGAAACTCAGCCCAGATGAGGCCCCTGGTGTTTTTAGTTTAGCTTCTATTCAGCAACAGCCCCGCCATCTGCCTCCTTCCTGCCAAGAGCCGAACACCTCCCTGCGGAGATGTTAAAACCTGCACCCCCTCCACCTCCGCTAATAGCGAGTATTCATATTAGCAAACATACACATACCTCGAGAATGCCTCCCTTCAATGTGTGTTTTATGTAGCTGAGTATAGGCACAAAGCAGTAGCTGTTACAGCCTTCACAGACCCGTGTGGAGAATTAGATCACTGGGGAAAAATCCTTCCAAGCCCCTTTATGGAAAATAAGGCCTTAGACTGTAAATGCAAAGCCCAGCGAACAACAACCCTCAGTAATGAGCCAATACCCCATGGCCCATTTGACTAGGAAAAAGAATTTGCTTTTTACCATTCAATTCAAAAAGACTGAAAAAGTAAAATGTGTTTTTACTTGGCTCTGAAGGTTTATATTCTTTACAGTTTCTTTTGCACAACCTTTTCCCCCCCAAGGGTCGGACGGGCAGCGGGTGCTCCCGCGCTGGCAGGGCCGCTGGTTTCGGCACGGAGCTGGGCGAGCAGCACCGGGTTCACGCTTCCCCGCACACGTGGCCGGCGGTGGGAGAACCACCGGCATCGCCAAGCTCCCCCTGCCCTCGCAGCCCCCACCCGCAGGACCCTCCAGCAGTTTGCAGTGTTGGGGCAACTCCTGGGGACACTGCTGGGTGTTTGGGTTACCAGGAGCCCTCTGCTCAGGGAACTCTGCTCCCAGGGAGCACAGGGGGGTTTGACAGCTACACCTTTGCTTTAGAAAAGGCTGACAGAGCATAACAGAGCCTGTCCTGAAGACTTCCAGCAGAGCCCCTGGAATCCTAACCCATCACTCGGCTCACAGACATGACCAGAGGGACGCTTGTCACAGTACAACCTCCAGCTACACCACTTGTTAAAATTCAAACGTTATCCTAAAGCCTTAATGGGCAAAGGTGTCTTAGAGCACAGGAAGGGTTTAGCACCACTTGACAACATCATCAACCGCAAGCTATGGGTTGAAGATGCAGGTGGAAACCCAGGCGACCACCGAGGTTGCTCCCGACCCCCGTGGATTCAACTGTGCCCAAAGTGACAGAGCCAATATGTACTTCAGGCTAAAATGGGGAGAACTGGGGACACTTTGTTTCTGCCGCTTCCCACCCCTGTGACCAGCACAGGCTGCTCGCTTCCTCCCGCGCACCGACCTCATCTGCTCTGACCAAGTCGCTGAGATGTTGCCCCATAAATCAATTCTTTTGGCTGTGAAAAATGAGCCAAACGAGTTACACTAAGAATCTGGTGTTTTATTAGGACTTTCTTGAAAACAAAACCAACCCCCAGTGTGATTTATAGCTTTAACCAAAAGGGGTATGAAAGTAATGCCCCCACCCCCCAGCCTCCACGAAGCCCATTTATTCCCCTGTCACTTTTTTGGCAAACAGGCTTCAAACCCTTTCCTGAACAATGGAAACTTTCTGCCGGGTACATGCAATCCCGAAGACGGGGGGCTGTGAGGGGGCTCCCTTCCATTAAAGAGCTTTGAAAAATAAACAGGGACTCAGGTAGCAGCTGAGGCATATCAGAGAGACACGGCGTTTCAAACCCGCCGTGTATTTCTTTTTTTAAAAACATCTTTTGTCCGACGTGTTAACTTTTTTTCACTTGCAACTGCAGTGCTGCCACTCGAGGGGAGATCTTTACTGCCTTCCCTGAAATGCTGTTCCCTTCTCTGCACAGCCACGGTTATTAAGCAGCGATCCAGCGTGTGTGCACCCGGAGCTGTCACAACTCCAGTTTAGCTCCCAAGATGTAGATATAAATGACTCTCCTTACTTTTTTCCCACCCGAACACACATAGCCTGAGCATTTCCGACGTGCGCTGAAGATGCGCGCTACACATGTACGGAGGCATCTTTCCTTCCCCAGCTGTAGTTATAAAAGCAGCCACGGGTCAAACGGCGGGGGTTGCATGTACTGCCATCGCTGGGATGGGACTTCTGGGGCACAGGGATCGTCTTGAAACCTGCTTTACCCTCCTGGGCGCCTCTAAGCCTTGGCCGAGCGGCTGTGAGAGGAGGCTCACCCCGGCCCCGCTGCCACCTCCCCGGTGCCGCGTTTGTAACTCCCGCTCCAAAGCCGGCTCCGGCGATCTCCATCCGCCCCCTTCCACTCTCCGGGACAGTGCGGAGACTTGCAGCGCTAAACCCGGCCCCGCCGCCACCGACCCCCTCCCCGGTCCGAGCCGCAAGCGCGGAGCACGTGTGCGCGGCCGCGCAGCCTTACCTGCCGGCTGCCCGCCGCTCCTCTCCGCCGCCGCGCCGCCGCCCNCGGCGCCGGGGCAGCGCGGCCGCCGCCGCACCGCCCGCCTCAGACATCCCGCGGCCGCATGCTGCCGCCGCTCACCGCTCCGCTCCGCCGCCGCGCTGCCGGGAGAGGGAGAGAGGCGCTCAGGGGGAGGAGGAGGAGGAGAAGGAATCCCCCCGCCCCCGGTGCCGACACGGAGGAGGAAAAGAAAAAATAATAAAAAGGAAAAATAAGAGGGGAAAAAAAGAGGAGAAAAATAAAAGTGGTGGGGGAAGTAAAAAAAGCGCAAGCGGACGCGCGCAGCCCGGGCTCCGAGCGGCGGCGGAGCGCCTACCTGCGCAAGCCCCGCGGCTGGCCGCGCACCGCGCATGGAGGGAGGCAGGGAGGGAAGGAAAGAGCGCGCCCGGCCGAGCCGCCACCGCCGCGGCGCTCCTGCGTCTGCTNGCGCCCGGCCCCCGGGGCTGTGCGGGGGGGGAACGGCTCCGCCGGGGGAGAGGAGGGGGCGGCCGGGTGCCGCTGGGAGCGGGCGGCGGCTCCCGCCGAGCCCGCGGGGTGCGGCAGGCACCCTGTTCCCATGTATTTGGGACTGAAGTTGCTGTAAAACCCCGCGGCAGCCGATCGCGGCTCCATCGTGTGCCGTGGAACACACCCGTGTGTTTTCTTGTTCTGGCCCTCTAACAGTGCATCTTCTGAAAAGAGGCGGTGGGAGTGGGCTGAAGGGGGATCCGTGAGTGCGGGGTGCAGCACAGAAACTGAAGGCAAAGCTTCGGCTCTGCCTGAGGACTTGCACAGCATATGGGCAATACTCACTCCCCTGGCAGGGTTGCCGCGCTGGACCCTGAAGTGAAGCCACCAGCCTGCTTAGAGCACCCTGACTTCACCCACCAAACGCACAGACTCACTGTTTTTTATTGATGGGTGTAATCACACCTTCCGTTGACTCTCTATGTTTGCTGTCACTTACTGGGCTAGCCACTTTGATAAAATCTGATTAGGTGTTACTTGTATCTAGTTGAATTTATGATGATCTGTCAGAGTTCTGATTTGGGACACTGTGGTCATCTCAGAGCCTCCCGACACAGCTGAGTTGCTGAAGTGACATGCATCAGCTACTGCTGACAAGCAATCCAAGCTGCTTCGTACGGAGAAGTCACAGCTCTGCTTTAATCCCCCTTGACGTAGCAGCTCATTCACTCAAAATAGATGCAAATATTATCAGAGCTGAAAATACTCCGCACAGGAGACCCAAAACCCTACCTGCGTAACAGTCAAGCTGAGGTTGTTTGGGACAGAGGAAAAGTCGGGACAGTGTGGTTTGGCTTTCGGTGACCGTGTATGGTGGGGATCGCTCGTGGACGCCGTGGAGGGCTCGGAGTTCGTGCTGCTGTCGCTGCGATCGGGATCTGTCTTGACACCTTTATCAGGCACAGAGCCTCTGACATCTCAATACCGCTGCATTGTGTGCGGAAGCATTGAGACAGGGCTGTGGCGAGGAAATCCTACATGTCAGTGGAGACCCTCGCCAGTGACACTGTGGGTTTAAATGAAAACAATGGGGGGGAAAGCAGACATATAAATAAAATGTGGTTATTTCACCGTCACAGAGGTGGCTTGGCAGTGTGTCAAACTGCATGATGTTTGCTCTCAGAACAGCTGTGCTGGAGGTGCCAGAAAATCGATAAAAATAAAACCGACAACAGCAGCATAATTATAACACTGCATCAGGAGTTGTTGCCGTCATTATTTTGAAGACGACTTTTTGCAAAAGTAGGGCCAAATTCTGATCTCATGTAAAGTCAACAGAGTAAGAGCAACACCCATTATTGTTGCTATTATGATCCCCATTTTCCAAGAGGAAAGCAGCAAAGGAAGATCAGGAGCTTTCCCAACATCGCGGCTAAAATAGAAATGTGAGAATTCAGGGTGGTTTCTCTTACTGTGAGTGCATTTCAGAAGCACCACAGTGATTGTTCCTCCCTGTCAGGTGAAGGCAAATGCTTTCGTGATGCTACTGGAGTGGGGTAATAAGACAGAAATGATCCATCTGAACCTGGGGAGTTTTAAGGTTGCTGGGAGATGTAAAAGTCTGCATCTTGGATCAAGTCAGCTCAACCCTTTAATGGTTTTGAACTGGTTTTCATTTGGAGGAAAACTGAAAGCTTATAACATTTGGAAGCCCTTTACAACAGGAAATCAAACGGGTATTGAGATAGTCCCGTATGAAGGACTTCAAGGTTCGCACTTTTCCCTAGAGTGGGATATTTTTAGGTTTCCCGTTTATTAACCTCTGGTGCAGCCCACTCACTTGGGGCTGGGGAACACAGACCCGATTAAACGCAGATTTTCAGATGCTGCTTCGTCGCTGTGGTGGCCACTGTAACAGAACCTGGGATGTAATGCTGTGCAGCAAAAACTACAGATCTGGACTGTGTCTCAGACACTTTCTTACTATAAAAAAATCCATGTACGTAGACTAGTAAACCCTGCACAATACAATTGCATTTATTTTAGGACTACTATGCCATGAGATGCATATTAGCTCTAAAGTTTTCCTTCCCCCTCAAGCTAGGAGCGTGGATTCCCCCCTTCACGCCAGGATGTTCTTGCTGCCAATGTGTTTGTTCTCCTTTTGCCATTTATTATTTACATTCCCTTCCTAGAACTTTATATTTGTTTATCCCCTTAATATCCAGAGCTGTCAGTGATGAAAATCAACCCGCTTTCGGCAGCTCAGAGATGGTGAGTGGCTGCGCTTTCCTGGATAAGCAGATGAAATACAACACGCTCAGTGATGCTCTCAGTGTCCCAGCCTGTCACCATCACACTCCCACGGCACCTCCATCTGCCCAGACCCCACCAGGGACTCAACCACAGAGAGCAGCTGTCCTGGGAAGAAATTTGAGGGTCCTTGCAGGCCTTGGGGGCTTTGGCATGGCTAAAACCCCTCGCTCCCTTCATGCCTCTCCAAAACTCTGCCTGGGAGGGAGGTTGCTAATCTCACCCTCTGAAAATGCAACCTGCTGATAGTCTTGAACTAAGTTGAACCCAGGCTGCTGTCAGCAAAATCAGCTCCAGGTGTGAATGTTTTGAGCAGACCCTTCTGCTTCTCTGTCCAGAAGATGGGGATGGGACAGGCTGTGGGATGCTTGTCTGAAAGCCCTTGGGGCTGAGGCTCCTCCGTGTTTGGTGGCATTGCTGGAGGAGGGCACGTGATGAGATCGGGTGCGGTGGCACGAGCCCCTTCCCTTCCCCTGCAATCTCTTCTGTGCAGTGTTGTGAGGTGCTTGCCTGCACATCTGAGCTGTTCTGTCAAAGCAGACAGTGAAGCAAAAAGACAGTCTTGAGCTAAAGCAGTGCTTTAGTAGGTGAAGCTTCAATGCAAGTTTTATTATGCTGGGCAAGTTTGATCACAGATGTGGGCACGTGAGCCTCTGAATCGTATCGCGTTAGGTACACACAATAAATATGACCAAATATTTCTTATCAAAACCGGGACTTGTTAGCCAACTTGTTTGCCAGACTGAGTATCACAGCCCCACAGCATTGTAACGAGCTATTCCCTTGGCCCGACGGACCGTTCCAGGCTCACATGAGGCTGAATGGAAATATTGGTTCAGAGATCAGTGTCAGTGTGCGTGAGCAGAAGCGCGAGCTGCCCACCCCCAGCATCCAGGGGTTAAATAGCATCAATGGATGCAGATACCGGAGTACATTTTCCAGAGCTCATGTCACTATCCATTTATATCAATAAAGTTCATTGGAATGGCTAAACCGCTTTTTATTAGCTAGCTAGCCCAAAGGACTGCAATTCTGGGCAGGTTTATTGAATTTCAAGCCGAAAGTCATTGTTGCTAAGATTAAGGATCTAAATGATTGTCAGGGTAAACACTGCGAGAGGTTAAGCCACCCTGCGAAGGCTCTCCCTGTGCCTGCACCCTCTGCAAGCTCGTTACAACACAACCTTGTCCTGTGGAATTTGTTTCCCACCGAACAGCGTGGACAGATGAGGAATAAAGGGGTCTGCAAGGGGTGAGTTGTTTGATTTGAAGTGAAATAAGATGGAACGAGTGAGCTGGAGAGACACACGGAGTCTGTTCTGCAAGAGCTGCGTACAGGGGAGTGCTGGCAGAGGTAAAACAATTTGGCAGCCTGGAGAGCAAAGCAGATGATTGGAGAAAGTGGAGATAAAAGAAAAAAAAAAAAAAGTGAAACGAGCCTGTGGAGGGTATGAGAAGCAAAGATTTAAAATCAGACCTTGAAATAATGCTGGCTCAGCACAGCAGCTCTGTGTGCAGCCGGGGGACTGCAGTGGGGTCACACACAGCTTTCGGAGGTGCCACTCACTGCCAGCGCAGGCTGGGCACTCCCTGTCCTTGGAGTAAACCAAGACAACGCTCTGGAGCTTGGAGAGCAGGAGACAGAGACCACTTCTGCCTGCCAGACCTATTCATGCCACCACCATGTAGGACGTTTCAAGCAAATGAGCTGGAGCATTGCACTTGCAGGTGTAACAGGACACTTTACTTGGGGGGGTGTTTGAAATGAAGCCACAGCTCGTTTAATACCCCATGTGCCTGTGCAGGCTGATGCCCATGAGCAGAAACCACAAGATGAGCTGCTGGGAGCCCACCGTCCATACTTGAAGTCTTGTCTCCTGGTTGTGACCAGACACTACTGAAGGGCACAGCTGCCTCCCACTGCCTGTCTAACCCGGCTGCCCACCCATGGCAGGGGGGTATGGAAACACCCCTCATCTCCAACTGTTTGGTGATGTCACATGTCGGGTTCTTCCCGGAGTCCTGGCCCTGCTGTATGGCCTGGTGGCCACATCCTTACGCTCCTTTCTGCAGGGGCTTTTCCCCTGCTCTGCCCCACTCCAAGCTAGGGAAAGGGATGCTTAGTGAGCGGCACGGGAGCTTTCAGAACAAACAGCCACATCCTAAAATAAATAGCAGCTGAAAGCTTTCATCTAGTAGGGACAGCAGAATTTTATTCAATATCAGGGCATTATTACTATGAGTTTGGGGCAAGCTCTTTCTCAGTGGCACGTTGTCTTACTTCAGGGGAAGGCTTAATACAGGGTCAGCCAAGGCTTAATACAAGTCAGCCATTCTTAATTCTGCTTTAATACAGGCTATGTGCTCCTGAAAGCCAGTGCTGACATAGTGCTGCGTCTCACTGCAGCCCAGCCACATCTAGACCCTGATTTCTATGGCTATCTGCTTGCAATTCCTGTGGTGGTTTTATTTTCTGGGCGTATTCAGCTGCAGAGGTAGGGTTGGTGGCTTAGACACGTATCAGTGTATTAAATACATAGGACATGTTACAGAATTGGATGGCTCTCTAGCTTTTACTGGCCTTTGAAACAAGAAGCAACATGCATATGCATTCCGGATCCTATGTGCACATCCAGCAGCTTTGCAGTGGAAAAGCAATGAAGGGTCTCAGGATACTTTATAAACAGAGATAACTGCATAGGGGATAGTTAAGTGTAATTATCCCTATGGTCACTCCAAAGCCCAGGAAGGTGAACTGCCTTCCCAAATACCAACTCCTGGCCTGCAGCTTGGCTTGTGGGACCACGTCCAGCCATGTCATAATGAAGTGGTAACTACCTCAGGGATCCTGTGCTTTTGCAGAAATGTGATTCCCCTCACGCAGCGTGCTGGATGTCCAGATCAAACATCATGAAGAATGCAACCTGTGGTCAGGGAGGTTTGGCCTGTGTCAGCCCTGAAAGGCCTCTGCGTAGTAATTGTGACATAAATCATTTCATTCATCATTAAGAGAAAAACATTTATGGTGTGGAAAGCAGCAGTTACATAAGAAATTGGATAGGAGGCAGGTAGGTATTGACTTTAAGATGTTGTGTGGAGCCAGTGCCTTTAATCAACAAGGGAAATGTTTGAATGTTAATAGAACTAACAATGAAACCAGAGTTGTGTTTTGACAAGTATTTCCAAACATTCCAGGAACACTGCAGGCTCTAGCAGTCTCTTTCCTAGGGAGGCAATTGATTGCTTAAGTTATAGCGCAGTTTGCAACACGCAAAGAGCCTCGCCAGCCCTTGCTGAACTGGGATGCTGTGGTGGGCAGGGGCAGGCGGTGGTCCTGGTGGCACTGGGGAGATGGGCAAATTAACATTTTGAATAAATGAGAGCGTTTTCTTCCCAAACCAGACAAACATCCTTCAGGCTTCTTAGCAGAGAAGTTAACTCAATGTTGGGCGCTCTTCCTGGAATATAAATTATCTTCTTTAGCATCCTTTTATAGGAAGAACATACAATGGATTTTTTACGATGGAGAACTTGGTGATGCTCCCCCTCGTCTGTTGCATTTTGCCCCAGGTTTTTTGCATGTACTTTCGACACAGGTCAACTATATCTGTTCTGAAAGAAACCCCCGAGTCATTTAAAATGTGACCAGAAAAGTGCTGGGGGACAGAAGTGTTGTTGAGAATCAGCCCTGCAAGGCCTGCTTGGCTCTGCCATGCTTTTCATAGCTAATTTTGCTTTAGGTCGATGGATCAGATGAATCATTAATAAGCATTTGGAAACACTGGATGCCAGATACCACTGATCCTGAGCACCTTGTAAAAGATTCACTGACAGGTCAAAGGTTTTTATTTATGGAGAAGACCCAAGGTTTACCCCAGATTTGCCATTAACTGTGTAACTCTGGAAACTCCCCACCCTCTTTGAGCATCTCCTGCCTCTGCAATGCTTTGTCACCCATGTCTGTTTAGGTTAAAAAACCCACATAACTTCAAGCGAAGTTAGCAAAGCACCTGCGTTAGGAGGCTGGTGGACCTGAGCTGTTGTTACGGTCAATGGAGAGAGCTAGATGCCTCCAAAATATGACTTTTTAAACTTAAGCTGCTTCTGATTGTGCCCCTCTAGGCTGACAATGGACGGGTCATGGATGCTCAGCTGCTGAAGGAGGAGAGATTTTACCCCATTTTAGCAGCCTGTGGGGTTTCTTTCTGTGGGTGGGAGAGGCTTCAAGGCTTTGCTGTGAGGGTGTAGAGTGCATCAGGATCCCCCTGAGCCCAGCGGCACAGGCTGGAAGTACCAGAGGTGGTCCAAGGTGGGAGATCCATGGTAGCTGAAGGCCTTGGTTCTCCAAACCACCACCTTGCCTAAGGTCAGGGTCTTCACCCTCCGTTTCACACACAGCACTATTTCACATTTGTGCATCATCTTTAAATCTGAAAGATCATAGAAACATAAAATATCTCAAGTTGTAAGGGATCCTTAACGATCATGATGTCAAACGCCCAAGATGGCAAGTTTTTTGCGAATCGAAAGTGTATCTTCAATACCAGTGAAAGGAAAATAGATAATTCTGAAGGCATTTTTTTACAGTGTGACTCCAGTCTTCCTTAAAAAAATGCAGCCAGAATAGCCAGTGGTTTTCAGTCAGTGGTTTTCAATCTTTTTCATTTGCAGACATCTACATTTTTTCCAGCAGAGCTTCAGCCCCTTGTATAGTTAAATTGAAGCCTACTGACAATAGGCTTATTTTCTTCTTAAGTTTTGTGGACCATTGAGAAGAAGTCAGTGTACCCCAGAGACCCACAGACTACAGTGAAACCAATTGGAAACTACTACATATACTTATTCTTCTGTAACTGAATATGATTTTTTTTGGTCATATATTTATACAGGCTGTCTACTTCAGTCTCTATAGTGTCTGGAGTCTGTGGACCTGCTAGTTACGGGGGACAGAGCTTTGGTCCAAGGCTGAATCTAAATATCGTTTGGATATTTTCAATTATTTAGCGATACCCTTATGCAGACTGCAACTACAACAGTAACTGAGAACTAATATTAAGGTATAAAGTCAAATTGTACCTCTTAATAGTTAGTTTCCGAACTTGATGCAACAAGAGGAGAAAAGAGTTTAAATTAATCAGGAAAACAGAAATAATTGCCAAAAGGCTTTATGTAGTTTACCCAGAAATTGCCTCTTAATTGCTTCTTAATTGCTCATGGTGGGCTCACAGGAGACAGTGTGCGAACAGCACAGATCTTACACATCTCCCCAGCCTATCACTGGAGTGCAAACCTCTTCTTTTCTGGGAGGAAAAGTATACAAAGCTGGGCACTTCAGAAATAACAACAAGCAGGCGGCTGCAGTATCCACTCTGGTTCCTACAAGTCGCTTGATTGTGACAGCAAATTTGTGTCCTTCTCCAAAATTCAGATGTAGTATTAATCATGGTAAGACAAAAGGGTTGTGTATTGCCAGGAATATATTAGCTCCTCTTTCAATTGAGAACACAAGTAGGAACTTGGTTGAAAAGGGCATATTTTCTCTGTGGCTGTTGATGCCTCAAACCATAGAAATATGAAAATATTTGTAATAGTTTGCATCTTGCTACACAGTCGAAAGAATTGGGATAATCCACTGTCAGGCTGATTTCTCTGCAGGCAGCTGTGCAACTAGACAGCAAAGAATATCTGTACGTGTTAAAAGTGTACCAAAATCAAATGATCTGAACTTCGAAAATATGTTCATTTCTGCAGCTGACAGTACTAAAGTTAACCTGGGAGCCAGACATCGCTCTGTCTGCAAACAACAGAAAATTAAAAGCACTATTTGCTTCCAGCTAACTGACTGGCTCACAGGGTAATGAGAAAGACAAGAACGCTACAGAAAAGTTATCATTTTTTTCTTGAAGGCTGTGTGACAAATTTCCAGTCCTCCCTTTGCCAAAATAGTTTCATAAATACTGGAGACACTTGATTTTATCCATCCTGAATTCATAAAAATGTTGAAGCGTGTTCTCACAGGTAGCCATAGTTAATCTGTGTAATCTTGAAATGGCTTCCAGCTTTTAGAAGTTTACATTAAGTAAAGATTATCCAATTATAGTTTTCTTTAAAGATAAGAAAGATAAGGTTGATGGAGAGACATGCTAGATGACTAAAATATGCTACTTACGTTTCATACATTTTTTTCACGGTGTGCCGTGAGACAATTCTAAAATTAAAACACTGATTTTGACTATGCAGGAGAGTATGACATAATGTGGTAACTGAGGCGTAAACACAACAAATGATGACAATCATTCGTCATAAATATTACTGCTATCTAAAGCACATCATGGCACTATGGATTTCATCCAGAGTTACACATTAGCTTTCAAAATGTCTCACTTCGTATTTTGATTTCAGCCAGTAAATTACCTGTGGCCTGACTCAGCCACTTGAAAATAAATGTTGACTTCTCAGGAAATTGTATGCATTACTGGAAGGTCTGAAGTGTGACAAATGGCTGGTTATTGATGATTTTGCCGGAGGAATATTGTGTTCAGAGAAATGAGAAGAGTATTTGTGGGTTTTGTGTTAGGAAATAGACTTGTGCTGACTTTAAATTTGAGTTCTCTCAGTCTCTTGCAATGTGGGAAATATATTATATCTGTTCATACCTCACTGCAGCTTTAAAAAATACGTTTTCCTTTTCTTAACAGGCTTCCGCAGTCTTAAAAAACCTGGTGAATATTGATCCTGATAAGGCCAAATGTTAAGTTAGCATCCATTTCAATTGTATCAATAGAGCACTTCATGGAAGGATTTGAAAAACAAATATTAGTGTAATGTGTCAAACAGGTAATAAACACAACTTCAAATTTGTCCTAATATCCAATCTTAATATCCCCTGGTGCAACTTGAGGCCGTTTCCTCTTATCCTATCACTTGTTACTTGGGAGAAGAGACCAACCCCCTCCATGCTACACCCTCCTTTCAGGCAGTTGCAGACAGTGATAAGGTCTCCCCTCATTCTCCTTTTCTCCAGGCTGAACAGCCCCAGTTCCCTCAGCCGCTCCTCATCACACTTGTGCTCCAGGCCCCTCACCAGCCGCCTTGCCCTTCTCTGAATTGAGGAGACTGTTTCATTTAACGATCTTGTGCTGGTGTCACGCTGTGTGTTTTGCAGGCAGTTGAAGGATTTTCTGTGTTTTTTGAAGAACAGATACCTTGTTGTTTGCTTCCAGGGAGCCTCGGCGATGGTTGGTGTCTGTTGAGCAGAGCCAGGGCAATCCCAGCTCCAGCCAGGCCCCAGCTGCCGATGGACACCAAAATGCTAAACATATGCTCAGGGCTGAGAGTGAATAAGAAAAATTCCCCCAATCGAACAGTCTCTTGCAGCACTTTTAACATCATGAGTGTTTATTTTTTTGCTTGATGATGTTGGAAAACTTTAAAAGATCTGTGAATTTAACCGAATGGGATCAGTTAAATTTTCAGGGCAAAATTCATTCTGCCAGGAGACTATGACACTTATTTGGAAAAAAAAAAAAAAAAAAAAAGAAAGGTTTGGACTTTAACTATTTTCCTATTGAAGGTACTTGATGGAGGAAGACTGAAAAATATTTTTCCTTTGATTATTGTGCGCAATAATCACTTGTCCTTATTCTGTCTCCTTTTATTCCGTTTCACTCAGTCTTTTTCCCAGCCTGTATTTGAAATGCCTCAACCTCACCTGGTGTTCACAGTGACAAGGGAATAAAAAGGCTGTGCCATTGTCACACCTGCAGACATATCTGTACTTATCCAAAGCCTCTGTATTTTGGGAGCTGGCTATGCTCTGACACCACAGGTCACCACTGGCAAATCCAAGTTGGATGACATGATGTTGTTTGGGGAAAAAAATGCTGGTGGGCATTGCCTGCCCCATGACAGTGGGGAGCATAAGGGCATCTTGAGGGCTGTTATGGGAGACGACCTGGGGTAAGAGGTGTGGGAGATCCACACTGAGGTCTGCAAAAGAAGCAGGTGACCTTTAAAAGGAAAGGCCTTGCCTTGCCAAAATCATCTGCTGTTACTTTTGAGGTACTTGCTTTGGTACTTGCTGTTTTCGGCGTTTCCCACCTTGGTTTGTGTTATATTTTTTTCTTCCTGAGGATGCTCAAATCTTAAAGGAAAAGCCCGAGGACCGGAGCTCTGTGAAAGACATTGAAAGCTAACTCTTCCCCGGAGCTGTGTGTATGGCCTTTTCACTTGGGCAGGAAATACAAGAAGTGGGCTCTAGACAACTTGGGCCGGAATTGGTGGAAAGTTAGTTTTCACTTCTCACCTCTTTGTATTCACAATGAGTTTAGGAATCACCTGCACTGACTGTATTTTTAATTCCAGATGAAAGACTTTGCAGACAGAGGAACTGAGTCGAGGGTGAGTTTCTCAGAAATAAGAGAAGGTACAAGCAAACAACGAGAAGTGGCGTGGGCAGAGGCAGAGAGGGTCTCTGTTTACGTATTCCGTACAGGGGATAATTTCTGCCCGCCAATGCTATACCTTGGTGATGCAACGTGCCAAGGGAGTACCAGAGCTTAGCAGAAAGGAGAAGATTGTGTCCAGAGTCAGTACAAACGTGAGGAGAAAACAGCACAGGCATTCAACTGCTACAGTGCAACAACTCCATCCTGGCCTGGAGCCAGAATGGTTGTTTGATGCTTCAGGGTCTTGCAAAGCAGCCAGCAACTGCCTCTGCAGCATCAGGTGCCCTTCGCCCGCAGATCTTCCTCATGACGCAAAGAGGAGGCTTCGAATGCTGTCAGTCTCTGCCTCCCCGCTATGACTTCCTTGGGATGCTGTGAATTTTCAAAGTGAGGAGAAGGTTTGGTCTTGTTTGCTTGCAGTAATTTTTCTCCACAGCCCTTCCTCAGGATTTTGTCAGCATTGCAAATTCCCATTTCACAATCAGCATTCTTCCAGCAAGATGGACAAAGGCATTCAAAACTAGCTGCATTTATCACTTAACGCTCAAGCTGGATGAAAGACAGGGCTGGATCCTCCACAGGGGGGTTGCGCCATAACTCCATCCACCCAGGGGGAGCCGTGCTGATTTACCACAGCTGAGAATCCGCTGGGTGGAATTTAATCTGGCCAGGCTCTGGTGATGCTCTGATCAAAGGCGGCCTCTGCAGAGGCCAAATTCAAAAGTCTGAAGGACAGAAACACCACGCTCTTGGGGCATGCTCTGCTCTTCCTTAGGAGGTGGCCGTTCTGCCTGTTGCACAGCAATGCTGTTGCAGATAACAACCATCTGCATACTTGGCAGTCTCTCTCCAGTTGCATGTCCACCCCTGAGGCAATCGCTGTCCTTTGGATGGCCTGTTAGACCAGGTTTAGGCAGTACTGATAAGATTAAAGAGGTGAAAGAAAATATACGGCATTTGCCCTTGAAAGCGCGTTTGCTCAAGGGTCATCACGCAGAGCAGTGCTGGGGAAGCCTTTTGCTCCCAGCTCTGCCGTGTCCACCTGGAGGGGTACAGTGAGCAGGACCACGCAGGTTGCTCAAGCAGCTGGGAGTGTGGCTGCATCCATGCAGACATGTTCTTGAAGATCCAGCAGGTTTTAAACTCTCACAGCATAGGCTCAGGCGTCAAACTAGTTGCAAATGAGCAGCTAGTGGTGAAATTTTCAAAAAGCAGGCTGGTTTTTGGTTTGGTTTGTGTTTACCCAGCTGAACTTCAGTACTTAGATTTAGCTCTGAAAGCACTGAAGGATAGTAGTGGAAACAATCCAAAAAAAGAATTATTTCCTTTTGTCTTCAGTGCTTCTACTTACCCACTTACAAGACATTGAAGAGTCTGAATTTCAATGCTTCCCACACCATCAGGCACTTGAGGCAACTTCTTGGTCATCCCTGTCTAGCTTGGGCTGCTCTTTGCACGTCCTCTGAGTTGCTTAAACCCCATACATGTTCCCTTCCAGCTTCATTTGTTGAGTGGCTTGCATCCGTCCCTTCTGTGTTTTCTTCCAGTAGTCTGGTGGCAGGATGGCCTCTACACATCCTCTGCTTTCGTTTTTAGCACTTATCTGCTGTGTGCCTCTCCCTTACTGGACGATGCTGGAGGCTCGGATCTTATGAAATCCCAAAGTCCAGTCTGCCATCACTGTTGTGGCCAGAGTATATTGATCCAAACCACAGATCTTTAGCAGCAGGTGCATGTTCAAAATAGTGACAAAACCCATTCAAAGAATAGATTAAGTACGGGGTAGTTAGTCCCTGGTGCTGCTGGGTTAGACTGCTATTGGTGCAGTACATAAAGCTCCTTGAAGGTGTCTGCAGGTTTTGTCTCCACTATAGAGGAACCTTTGATCAAGTTCTGCACTTTCTGCAATAAATTAATTTAATTAGATACAGCATTCTTGGCAAGGGGTTTGCATCCAAAATCATTTGTCTGGCTCTCTGGACCTGCAGAGGGTTTTTCTTATTTTCTACCCATTTGCTAACATAGGAATAACATACGAACTGGAGCCTGAGTGATAGAACTTTAAGCTGCGGATTTTTGAGGCTCGAGTCTTGGTTAACACTGCTGTGCTGACTGTGGATGTGATTTCCTTCCAGACATTCCTACTGAGCTGCACATTGCTGCCAAGATATGTAAATTGCCTGGCTTAGATTCCTTTACTTTCTAATATCACATCAAGTTAGGCATTACCTGGCTTCTTGTTAGGTTTGCTTTTTTTATAGCTAATTATTTAACCTCCTTTTTTGCTGATCTGGACAACATTTTGAGCTCTGTTTATATGTCAGTATAGCTTTCATCTAAAAAGCTGCACTGCCAGTAAAATCTCAGTGATGTAGGGCACTGCTGCCGGGCCACATAAGGCCTGTGTTGCATCTGCGTACACTTTCTCTCCCCGTGAAGTCCTGGGCAATGCCAAGGAGGAGAGATGAAGGAAAACATCCCCGTGTGACGTCAGTGCCTGTGTGAAAGTATTTAACTACGCACTCTGCACCTCTATGTAAAACATTAATGGTGCTCGTTCATTTTGCTGGCACAGAGAAACGGAGTGAATCACCACATTGACATGAGCTGAGACAAATAAAGTGTATTTAACAAGGACTTCAAAGCCAGTGACCTCTGTGGACACGCCACAGTCAGTACTGCCAGTCGTGTTTTACTAACGTCACTCATAGAGAGAAGCATCTCTTGCCTTAAATACACCAGCTGACTTTAGGGAAAGAGGTTGGAAGAGCAAAGCCTAGGTAACGGTTTGAGGGTGGATCTCCATCCCATGGAAACAACCAAGGGAAGCACCTCAAAGCCTCAAATGGAAATCAGTTCAAGCAATCAAAATCTGACCCTGAGAGACTGTTCTTCTCCAACCTATGTTGCAAATGTGTTAGCATTTCTTAACAAAAGGAAGGTGAATATTTGATGACAAAGCTTTTTTGCAGTTGTTTAATTAAGACAGTTAATGATTATTTTTGTCAGCAGTTTCTATTTTCTTTGTCAGTGGCCTGGGGCTGAAGGACAGCAAAGCTCCTGCTGGCTCAAAGCATCTCAGTGCTGGGAACCACCGTAATTTATTGTGCATTTAGCTTTTGTCAGCATTTCCAATAATGTGACCAATTTCTGATATGAATTACTCACCCCCCCTCTTTTCCAGCATTCGATATTTGCAGCAGTCTTTTTCCTTTGGATGAGCTGGAACTTTCCAGTTCACTTGGGTGACCACGAACTATGGCTGGACCACCGCAATTTGCTTCTTCAGAAGAAAATAAAAATGCAGATTCCAGAATGCACAGGTCCTTTACAGGCTTTTGGGACTCTCCAGTATTCAAAGGCCGTAGGTCTGCTTGGAAGATTTGTCCATATGCCACTTGTTTTTGCTTATGGAAGTTGTATGTTTAACTTCTGGGATTCCAGAAAGACGTCGGCTTAAGAAATGGTGCTGAAATCCCTGTTTCGCTTCAAGTTCACTGCTCTGTCTGGCTTTGAGCACTTGAGAAACTCCTCACTTTGTCAAAACTGAAGGAAAAACATTCCTGTAGGGAAAGGTACTCAGGAACACAACATCCATCAGTTCACGTCTCTGTTGACCACCCTGTCAAAGCTCTGTCTATAGCAACGTCTAAAGCTGTATCCCATCACATCTGGAAGTTTATTTTCATCGGGCAGGATGGACAAGTATGCCTATAAGTATATACAACTGTATAAAAAAATGCATTTGAAGGTTGGGATGTATTTCACTCAATTTTGAGTGACTACATGTTTGTGTTCAGTTAGTTACTTTATAGGAATAGACATCCCCTACAAGGGGAGCAGGAATGGCGTTTCCAACAGGGTGAGTTGCAGAGCTGCCGGGACCTGATGAAGGGGATTTTCAGACTCCTTGGATACATCCAGGGAATATCCTTGACTGAAACATTGCTGGCTTTGGGTCAAAAAGTTGATTCAGTAGAAGTCTAAACTTCTGTCCTTATGGTGTTTAGGAAACATCCTGATTTACTTAATTTAAACAAAGGCAGATATCCGGTTAAAATCCCTGGAGCTGCAGCCAATAAGTGCCTTATTTCAGCACTGTGCTTGCAACGGCGGCTACCCACCATAAAAACACGGTTCAGGGGAATAAAAGTATTAAGAAAATAAATAGATGTAATACTTGAATTAGATGCAGATTTGAAATATGTGAGGAAAGATGGAGCAAGTGGAAAGAGCTGACAAGGAATAAATAGACAGAACCTGGTGACAGTATGCTTAAGCCAGGCTGCTGCACAGGGTGTGTTTTTATCTTCTATATTTTTCTTCCCTCCGACTGAGTAGGTAAGAAAGGGACTTGCACTTATGGCTGCCTCGGAAAGAAGTTGTGAAAGGGTGATGCTCGCACTGTGCAGAGAGAGCATAAGAAGCTGCCAAAGGAGCTGCAGGAGAAGACCTTGCTGTTTTCAGTGGATACACTGATAAAGGTTGGCTACGGGCAGGTTAGGAACAGTGTGAACTGTATTTGAGATGCATTAATGCCGTCTTAGGTTACTCCTGCAAATTGTCCATATCTGCTGGCCAGACAGATACTTCAGTGTCCCCAGCACCATTATCTTAGTATCTCATTACCATAAATGACTCTGTCAATCTGTGCTTGCCTGGTTTTGCAAGAACAAGAGGAGGTTAGATGTCCTACCTGGGTGCAAAATGCCTGTCTCCCAAACCCACGTTTTAATGAAACAGGTACGTAAAATAATAAAAACCTAGGGTTGTAAAGGACCTTGAGAGGTCAATCAGTCCTTTCCCTAGCCCTTGCATAGCTTAACTGAAGTAGTTTGTCTTGTGCCTCTCCTTTCCATGGCTCTGGGCGAAAGAAGCAATGGATGTTGATTCCTGAAGCCTTTCTTTCTGTGCGCCAAGTACGCTCTGAAAACTCTGGCTGGGCATCTACCTGCAGAGAAATTATTTCCTTTATCCCAGTTAAGGCAAAGTGGCAAGGAAGAGGCAACTACTGTGGTGGGGCTGCTGTTTTGTCACAGCCTCACTGAGAGAAGCTGGAGCTTCAAAAGTCCTTGTGTCTCTAGGCCTGCTCTTTGGGTGAGGACCACTTCAGCCCGTGCCTTCCTTGAGCCTGGTGTTAACAGAGTGGGGAGCATGTCGTGGGACAAGTCCTTCCAGCTCCCAGAGCTGTGGAAGTAGAACTGGTTTGGTAGTGGTGTAGGTGGAGGAGAGTGGTTTCTTGGTTTATTTTCTGTCTCTTTCTATGGCGGGGGTTTTCCAAGGCACTTCCCCGGTTAGGAAATCACATGTGAGAAAAGTCTGACTGCAACTCAGAATCGCAGCCTTTGTCGTCGCTGTTGTTGGGACTCAGGAGATCATCAGAGAGTTGATGGGTCTGGAAGGATGGGAGGATCAGACTCGATGTCCTCTGCTTGGGCATTTTGTAGCGACTCTAGTGTTTGCTAGACTTGAGTCATGTTCTTTGCTTTAGGGTAATGATACTCACTGGAGTCATCCTGGCTCTGAGGTTAGACTCATCTGGTATAAAAAAAGGCAAGTTCAGAACAGGCCACCCTCAGACTCTAAACAAGAATGCTGTCGCTCAGCTTATGAATTCAATATGTCAGTTTTTACATCCCGAGATCTATTTTCTGCTATGGTTTCTATTCAAGAAGGGCTGTGCCTGTGTAATGAGTAGCAGCTGATGAGGTCTTGCAGCTCAGCATTATGCAACCAAAATGAATAGCATGTATGCAGGAGCCTCTGGCATGGCACAGCAAGGAGTGCTACCTGGGGCCAGTCCCATTTCTGGGACCTCCGCATCGTCCCTGTGCCCGCCTGACATCTCTCACACGTGGACAGGGGTGGTTTTTGCTGTGTGTTTTCCCAGGCACAGGGCAAGCCATGAAAGCTGGCCCTCCTGATTTTTATTTTATTTTTTTTTTTCTGAAACTCCTAAAATCGGTCAGGATGCTACAACGCCCTTCAGGAGAGAGCTGTGCTTTAGCAGCGATCGTGCCTTACGCTCCAGGGAAGGTAAGTCTTGTGCGTGCCAATAATGTCTTTTATTAGCTCTTTTATTTTGGTCCGATAAGAGATCTCACCTCTCCCCGCATCTGGTTCACGTCCTGAAGGTGCTGTGGGTACCGCAGAATCTAACCACTTGGATCAAAAAGCCCAGACCCCACAGCAACCCCCCTCATAGCCAAATCAATGTGGTCTCTCTTCATCCCCTTGATCTTCCCAATTCCCCCAAGAAAAGGGTGCCAGGGAGCTGATGAGTTGATCTAGGTAAACGATGGCATTTCAGGTTCCAAGAATAAATTGCTTCAGGCCAAACCAAAACAAACTATTTGCATTTTCTTTGCAAACTGAGGAAAAAAAGGAAAAGATTCTTGTAGGGTCAGCCCTGAATAGTTTCTTCAGTCCAAACCCAAAATGTTTTATTGCATTTATTAACCTTTTCATCTAACCTTGTTTTCTTTCAATTTATATTCGTTTGTAAAACAAAAAGGCTGTTTTGAGACACGAATGTGAAAATGTTGAAATGAAACATTTTGCTGTTTCAGAAAAAAGACAACCCATTTTGTTTAGAAGATGTTGAAACAATGTGTTTCGAAATTTTTTCAGAATTCCCCTCCCACTCTTTCTCTTTCTTTTCTCCCCCTCCCTGCCCCCTTCCCCCAGGCTGAAATTATTAGCTCAGATCACCCTGAATTTGCAATGAATTTAATCTTCCAAAATCTTTGATTTCTGGTGTACTTGCTGTTAGTTTAATTAAAAAAAAAAAAAGCCTGTGGTACCTGTGAGAATGAGTTCTGGGTGGTGTTGTGATATGGATGAGGGAGGAAGAGCAGGCGGGTACCTCTGAGATGGACGTTCTGTTGGCCCAGGTAGCCCTGCCTTTAAAAAGCAGGTAGTCCTGCCTTTAAAACCTCTGTCGCAACCCTTATACCAAGATAGTTTTCCCCCACTCTGTGAGGTGAATGACAAATTGATGTTTCTCTCCTGTCCAGGTCTTCAGCAGTCCAAGTCTCCAGCAGGCCTGGTGGCGAAGATGATTCGCTCC
The DNA here is from genome assembly GCA_013399365.1 of Pampusana beccarii. Classification (NCBI taxonomy): domain Eukaryota; kingdom Metazoa; phylum Chordata; class Aves; order Columbiformes; family Columbidae; genus Pampusana; species Pampusana beccarii. The sequence goes on along the minus strand of VWYH01004244.1, from coordinate 146,208 downwards.
CCAGGAACACAGGGAGGGTGATGCAGTTAGTGAGGTCATTGCTTGGTATCACTGAGAAGTTCTTCAGGAGCAGCAGCTCCGGCAGGTTTATTGGTACGATGCAGTTACACATTGAATTTGGTTGGATGTTTGCAGAAGACGGGGTCATCGCAGCAGAGCATCTTTCAGGTAAGAGGCCCTAGCATGTCACCACCTTGGAAAGTGCAATCCGGGATGCTCATGAGCATCATAGCAAGCTTCACCGGAGAAGGAGAAGGAGAAGGAGAAGGAGAAGGAGGAGAAGGGGAAGGGGAAGGGGAAGGGGAAGGAGAAGGAGAAGGAGAAGGAGAAGGAGAAGGAGAAGGAGAGGAGCATGACCCTGGGTGAAATCACTGTCTCATATCATATGGGCTATGAGAGGTGAAAGCCAGCTTTGAAGAACACTGCTGTCACTCGTACCCAGCTGCTGGTCAGACCTTCCTCTCTTTTCCTCTGTGCTGGTGTTGCCCCTGCTCTGCTCTTGCCCACAAGAGGAATGACATGAAATACGAGAGTGAGAATAATAATAAAAAAAATAAAAAAATTCTTTGAATAAAGCAACAAAGTAGCCAACAAATTAGTTCTTTGAAACTGATGGGATGGAAGGAGTCAACTGGAAATAATTTTTGCTATATAGCCTTAAGACCTTTTCCTTGGCAAACAAGTAATATATTTTTCTTTTGCATTTATAAACACCAAGTTGCCTTTTTATTTCAGTAAGTTGGGGCAAGTGAGAACAGATTAGTCTGTGGGGCAAAGGGTGGTGGCAATGGTGGTGGAACATATGTGGGTGGAACATATGCGTAGTTATTATAGTTTTTCTTGATTCTGGTGTGTATCTCAGTGAGTTGGGGGGGTGTGTGTGAAGGGGATGGATGAGGTGTGTGGTGTGTGATGGTGCTGTGTGCCCTCACATGCATGGAAAACACAGATGTCTATGGGCCTTACTGGCATGCAGGGAGACCCCCAGCCGCCCGCAGCTCTCCCAGGGAAATTTTGAGTCTGCATCCTTGTTGCTGCCAGATTTTCACTTTTTTGCCTCTTTATTCGTAGGCAACAGTATCTTTTGCCACAAAACCAATAAAGTTTGGCTAGAAACTCTGGTGCACCCCTGTTGTAGGGGTGCTTGACTGCTGTGGTGGCTGTAAGCACCACAACGTGACCGTGAGGACAGGGAATGGGATTTCATCCCTGAGAGAAGAGTTACAGCTCTGCAGGGGTATTTAAGGGGAAGCAAGTGGGAAGATGAGATGCTCAGCTATCGCATAGGTGCTTCATGGTCCACCAGGCCCATTCATCCACCTTCACCAGCAATTTGAACCTCTGCCAGAGCCCAACCAGCCCACCTTCTGCCAAAATGAAGTGACTCAACAAGGACCACGCAGGAAGTTTGTGGCAAGGGGATGAGCCAGAACCTTTCTACTTCCCTCCCCTCCTTTCCTATCACAGTAGTAGTCCTTCTTCTTTAATCTGCTGATTCTCACGCAGAACAGTGGTGCACACGTGTATGCAAGGGGTGTAGAATATGATCATGGGACAATACAAGGAAGAAATTCAGTTTCGGTAGCATTTTACACCCACTTCGCGCCACTTGGAATAACTGCATGCAGTGCAGAACAGTGGAGAAATAGGCTCCCTTGCCGTGGGACTATTATATTACATATCCCATAAAATAAGTCCTTCATTTTGCTCATTAAAATCAGGCATGCTTGTTTGGTGGAGTTTGACTGTACAGTATTTATTCTATTTGTGGGTTTAGCTATAAAACTGAAAGAAAAGTTTTCTTATGGTTAATTTTCCTTTTAATTGCTCGTAGTGGAGTCCTTCTGACTCCAGACCATTTCTGTAATTACTGGACCACATTCTTCCCTCTTGTACCTCTTTTATAGGGTAGGAGCACTATTTGCCTCCTCCACGTCCAGAATCCTTGTTGAGATGAAGCTATAGAAACGTAACCACAAATTAAGGCTGTCAGCTCTCATTCTCATGTGTTTGTTATTCCTGTTGCCAAGTTGAATACGGTCTTTTTTTTTTTTTTTCCCCTCTCTCTCCTGCAGATATAAAATAAAATTTTAAAAAATCCAATCAAGCTAACTTTCTTGCAGTCTGTGTCTGTGGTTGAATAGAGAAGCTGTGCTTCAATTGTGAGACGATGGGGACTCTGAAGCAGCAGGGTGAGAATCCTGCCTTGGTCACTATTTGCTGCGTGGCCCTCGGCTCGTCACAGGAGGCAGGGCTTTGTGGCAGCGCCAAGTGATGCTCAGCACACCAGCCTTCCCAGGCAGAGCTGCTTCTCTGTCCTGCTCGGGGCCCTAAACCACAGCTGTATTGTCAAACAATTTGGCAGTGTTTTGTGGTTCAGTAACACCAAATTGGTTTTCATGAGTGGTTGGAGGAGATGCCTGCTCTTCAGGGCAGGCAAAGGACATCGTAGGAAGGCAGCATTTGGGACATTTTTAGTCCACAGCCCCATTGCAAAAGGAAAGCAGCACCTCAGCTCCAATCTCAGCTAGCTGTGCCTCTGTCTCTCATCAACCTCCTTCCCTCTTTTTGGGCTGTTGGTGCCTCAATTCGTTTTTCCTGTGCCCCATGTAGCAGAGACTGATCTCTGCTGAGAGCTCTGCCCGTTACAACTGTGTATAGCATAAGGAAAACCTGAATTTCACTCTCCACCTTTGTGTTTCCAAATGTGATCCTGAGGCATAAATTCAGGACTAGGTTAAGCTAACCTGCAGGGCTTGCCCCTTAATTTTGATCAGTCCAAACTGCACCGAATCAAATTCTCCTTGGTTTGCCTGAAGTTCAGTTACTGCTTCCAGCAAGGTGGCAAAGGACTGAGGAATTCCTGCCGTGGCTTAGAACAGCCGTGAGCAAGCGTGACCGGCAGTAACCTGGGTGAAATGAATTGATGAGCCCACATCAGCTCCTACCTCTAGGTTGATCTGCCCCTACAATTACTGGAAAAGAGCAGGTTTGCCATAGTGGCACAGCAGGTAGGCCAATAAAGAAACACCGTGAGGACAGATTCCCTCAGGGCACGCACAGGGACCTCAGTATCTGCTCATGTTACAACAGCATCCAGCAATGCCAGTCTGGACGCCTGTGAGATTAAATCCTGGAGGAACTGCAGACAGCGTCTTCCCAAGAAAGCACCATGAGCCTCCATGGGCGTCTTACTGCAGAGAGGCAGTGGACAGGGGACACCTTACAACTGAGAGTTTCATATGCATTTGCCCCAACCACAAGCAGCCCAGATGTGGCTGGTACTGGTGAGAAGGATGTGGTGGCCATCCTGGTTGGGTTGGAGATAGGTGTCTCTGATTGCCCTGTTGTGGGGACACACATGGTGAAGCTGGTGAGGGGCCTGGAGCACACATCTTTCGAAGAGCGGCTGAGGGAACTGGGGCTGTTCAGCCTGGAGAAAAGGAGACTTAGGGGAGACCTTATCACTGTGTACAACTACCTGAAAGGAAGTTGCAGCATGGAGGGTGTTAGTCTCTTCTCCCAAATAGCAAGTAAAAGGATGAGAGGAAATGGCCTCAAGTTACACCAGGGAAGGTTCAGATTGGATATTAGGAAAAATTTCTTTGTGGAAAGGGTTGTCAAGCATTGGAACAGGCTGCCCAGGGAAGTGGTGGCGTCACCATCCCTGGAGGTGTTTAAAAGACACATAGATGTAGTGCTTGGGGACATGCTTTAGAGGTGGACTTGGCAGTGTTATGTTGATGGTAGGAACTTAAAGGCAACTTAAAGGTCCTTTCCAACCTAACAGTTCTATGATCGTATGATTCTATGCCTCTGCAGGGACACTGCCGGGGCTGCACATCAGCATCCCTGGGCAGTAGTGGCTTCGAAACCCATCTCACACCCAGCCAGGGAGTGGATGCAACTCCTCTAGGGGTGCGACACCGAGAGAGGTCTCCAATGATTCCCATTTTTTGCCTTGGTTGGCTGCAGGCCTGGTCTCAGCTGTGGATCTTGAGCTTCTCTGCTTGCGCTCTCATCATATGTCTCCAAGTTTGCAACAGCTTGGTTCGTTCTCCAAGGTAATGCTTATTTACTGGCAGTAGGTTCAGTAGTTGCTGGGGTAGACAAGTTATTTACAGAGTTACTATTTCCTAATAGTCTTACAATGCAGCCCATTGTTGACAGTTTGTTTGAAAAGTCACTTTTCGTATATAAACATGTTCCAGTCAGTTATTATTTGCTTTTCTAACTCCCGTTATCAATAGAATTTATTATTAACACTCCTCCTTACTTCATTAGAAAATGTTGTTCTGGAATATTTGTGTGTCTGCAAATGATAAATATTGAGATTTCTGCTTTTTATATTTGTGAAAGGGCAATTCATTTATTCAAGTACTCAACTTTTGACCCGATCTTTGGAGTAGTCACTTCTGCTAGTTGAATTATTCATCGTGAATAAATTATCCCATGAATTTATCCCCCCCGCTTTTTTTTTTTTTTCCCTGTTTGTAAAGCGTATGCTGAGTGATCCTGATTTCTGAGAAGAGAGCCGTCGTTTGCGAGAATTCACTGAATACTTGCATACCCGATGCTTTTTGTGGCAGCCTCAGTCTGGTCGCCTCCTTCCCCGATTAGTTTCCTGCAGACAGCCACGTGTCTCTGTAGACCTGCAACGGAGGGAGAAGATTAAATCCAAGACCCTCTTGGGGGCAAGAAGACCACCCTACCCACATGGATCTGGTTGAAGGAACTGGGACTGCAACCCACAGCTGGTGGAGCAATCCCTGCATCCCACCACCATCTCCTTTGCCTGCAGCTGGTCTACCTCTGCATTTGGCCCAACATGCATGATTTAAGTCCTAGGGATGGGGGGAAAAAAAAGAAAAAGAGCACAAAGCCCAAATATAAATCCGTTCTGCAGACAGCCACGCTTTCAAGCGAGGTCCTAAGGAATGTTTTTCGTCACTCCCAGTGAAACTGTAGGACTTTCATCTCTAAACGCTTGCAGAGCTGCGGATGAAAGGCTCCTGACTGGAAGCACTTGAAGCTCAGCTTTTGATCTCCGTGTTGCCTGCACGCTTGGCCGAGGAGCGCTGAACAGTCCCTCTTCCGAAAGACAACAAGTGTTTTCTTTCCCTCTCTCCGTTTAATATTATCCGAGTTTACCCAAGGGATGGACATTCCTGTTTTCTGAGGGTCTAATATTATGACAGCTTTGGATATCAATGTTCTCACAGTACCTCCAGCAGTTGTCTTCCAAAATAACTTCTCTGGTCCTTTTTAAGGAACAAGCCGTCCTGTTTAATTTAGCTTTGATTCTCGCTGGGTTTTGGGGAGGGTTTTTCTCTGAGGGTTGGGGAGAGGACCTTTATTTATTTTTTCAGAGGAAAATTGGCTGTTGCAAGATGGCTCTTAAATGAAACGTGGAGGAGCATTGCCAGTCTCTGTGGGGAACAAAAGACCTGGGAGATGCAGAGCTCTCACTGTTGGAAATGTGAGGGCTGATGATTGGAAAAGTGAAGTAGCAAGGACTTGCAAGGACAGTCGTGTGTGGGTACATGAGGTTCTCTCCTGGGAATGGTCTGGCAAGCAGGGGCTGCTCCCTGTCTCAGAGGTCTCAGGGTGGGAGGAGCTGTTTTTCCACTTTCCTACTGCAGAAATTGAATGCAAAATGCTGTCATGTCAGAAATCTCTGCTCAGGGACTGGTATTGATTTACACCCACTTAGCACTCAATTTGTGCTGGTATAAACGTCTACCTAAGGCAGTGGCAAATCAGGATAATTTTGTGGTAATCCTGAATCAAGTAACACTGTAATTAAGAGTAATGACTATGGAGGACTGGATGTATTTGTGCATGTACTTATTCTTCCTGCTCAATGGGAGTTATTGTGAGGAAGGACCAGCGGGTGCTCAGCACTTGCTGATGCAGAACATCTCATTCAGGATGGACATGAAAAAGAAATGTTTTACACTGAGGGTGGTGAAACCCTGGCCCAGGTTCCCAGAGAGGTGGTGGATGAACCATCCCTGGAGACATCCCAGGCCAGGCTGGACAGGGCTCTGAGCAACCTGAGCCGCTGAAGATGTCCCTGCTCATGGCAGGGGGGGCACTGGGTGAGCTTTGAAGGTCCCTTCCAACCCAAACTATTCTGTGATTCTCTGATCTCCCTGGCACAGCGGTGCTCTGCCACCTCTGACAGCTGAACACATTCACCATCCCAGTCTCTGCTGTGAATTAAATTCCTTCATAAAACAGCATCTTGGACGCTCTGCCTGTGAAAACTATGACTCCAAAGCAACTTGATGCAGCAAGCTGGTTTAAATTAGGAGGAAAAGTGTATTTTAAAAACATTTCAGCTAATGCATTCTAAAGCCTCCCGTAGAGGGGACAAGTTATATTTTCACACCTGCTGTGTTACTGAAGGAAAACTCCCAGGGGTTGCTCTGATCGGTTGATGTTAATACACAGCTTTTACCTGTCCTAATTAGGACTTTTGGCAATCATCACTAGTACATTATATGCATTTTTAAGCCCTGTTTAATCAGACTCTGTGTCTCCAATTGTGGAAGGGAGTAAAAGTGGTTATGGGTTAGCTACGACATGAGGGAAAACACTGCAGTGCCATGACATGAATATCTGGGTACATTTTGCAAAGTGGTTAAAGAAATAAAGAGTAACTGGTCTTGTATTAGTTATGCCATTTCTGGGACCATGCCCCCCTGAGCCTCACCAGCTTTTCTCTTTATTCTCACATTGGTGTTTCTCCCAGGTTTCCCCGAAGCCCCTGCAAAGGCATGGGATGTTCACTAATAACCAGAAGAGCCAGTTAGTGAAATATCATAGAGTCAGTATGGATTCACCACTCCAGCCATGAACATCTGGTGTAGGGTGCATGGAAAGGGCTGTGTCCATCCCATGTCTCCTGTCTCACACTGAACCCAAATTCTGGCCAATGTTCAGCTCTCATATNTATTTGGTGTGGGATCCTCAGCACAGCCTCAGGCAGCCCAGTCCTCCCTCTGTTTCGTGGGGACAGCAGCTCTGTCCCTCCTTTGGGGGCTGCAAGGACACCCCAGGAGCACTTTGGTGCTGCTGTTACGGCACGTCTATAACTCCTTGCACTCCCTGTGCACTGAAGGCCGGGGATAATTTTGCAGAGGCAAAATACCATCCCAGAAATTAATTGCATCAAGTGCTGTGGAGTTTTGCTTAAACTCCCCTTTCAGATTTATATGCCTGACAAATATAATTTTTTTTCACAGCTTGCTGGCCATCTGCTGATCCTCTATAAATATAGCTGATTTAGTGCTTTGTCTTGAAAAGGAAGAAGAAATACATTTACACACACACAACCTATAAGACTGTGATGCCAATGAAAGGTATTAGGAAATATAATAGTTGGCCAGGACCCATGAATAACATAGAAGAGTAGTATGACTAGATGTATGTGTTTAATTTACTGTCTGGGGCTGAACATACTCCCAAGACAGCCCACACCACCCATCAAAGGCCATGCTGGTGGCATTGCTTAGATCTCTCGTCTGGAGATTCAGCATCTCTGGGAATGGTTTCACCCAGCCCAGCTTTCACCTTTCCATTGGGACAGTGAGGGTCCATATGGCTGGGGGTCTGTGTCCCAGATCAACAGAAGGAAAGGAGGAAAAGCAAGGAAGGAAGGAAGGAAACCCTCAACAGGTAAAGGTGTGAGCCCTATGAAACAAGGCAAGAAGGTATTACATATGTTTTCCGGGAGATTCCTCGATGTTTTATCAATTTGTGTGCACAGAGTAGGTGTCTCGTCTCTGCGGAGAGGAGCGTTCAAACACGCTGGGTTTTGAGATGGCCCATCAGCTGGAAGCAGCCCTGTCACCATGCAAATGTCCCCATACCCCTGTTCCTTCTCGCCGCAGCCTGCACACAGGGCGCATTATCCTTGCGCAGGACCCAAGCCCCTAGCACAGAGATGTGTATTCCTTTCGCATGGCTCACGACTAGGAGCTGCAATTTTTGGATATAAACATCTCCTCCTCTGCTTCTGGCCTTTGGAGCTTTGGATGGTTTTGCTTTTTTTTTTCTTTAATCCAATAAAGGGAGTTCCTGGCATTTTCTTTTCCACCCTTGCCCTGCAAATCAACTTGTTGGCTTATGAGGAGTCCCTGCAGGCAGACACTGGCAGGCAAGGGGCAAAGCATCCCCTCAGGGCATGAAGATGTGTCCCTTGGCTGGTTTTTCAGCCTGAGGAGCTGTGGCCAGGCCCTGCCAGAGGGTGGGAAGGGCAGGATGGGGTTTTCCCTGGGGAGCCGGTGCTGTGAACGCAGCCTGATGGCACTGGGCTGAAGCGTTTCGAGGCAGCTCCTCTCCCCAGCACTTCCCTGAGCCAAGTGGGCTGCGTGACAGGTTTCTCCTCTGAGGCCAGCAAGGAAAAAGAATCTTCCATTGCTGCAAAGCGGCCCCAGGAGAGCGGCTCCCCGGCTGCTCCTCCAGCCTGGGACCGGGAGCCTCTGCGGCTCTTTCATGCCTGTGTGTGAAGGTCAACGCCGGTGTCCCCAACCGGGGAGGCTCCCTCGCCCCTGACCTGCCCTCTCCCCTCTCCTGCCCTCTCTGCGTCGGCCCCTGAAGCGTGCGAGTGGCTGGGCAGATGTTCGTGGCTCCTATGGCACCGCAGCATCCCGAATCCCCGCCGGCAGGGCCCTGTGTGCCCGTGGAGGGGGAGACGTGTCCCATTGTGCATTGACAAGGACTGGAAGACAGTAAACAAATAAATCAAAAATAATTGAAATGACACCATGGGAAATAACTCCCCGGGGCTTGCAAGCAGGCAACTTCTTCCCAAGGAAAGTTGCTGGGGATGCTGCCTTGGAGATGTCAATGTAATGAAAACAAAAACAAAACCCACCCCGAACCAGGGAGTGTTTTACTTTAACTAACGGGTCCCTTTTAAGTGTAGGATATTGACATTGTGTTTGAATGGGGGCACCGTAGGAGCCCAAACTCGCCATACACGTATTTCCAAACCTACCACCTTCTGTAGAAACATCAAGGGAATACATTTGAATGGAAATAAATTCAGCTAACGCCTATTGATGCAAATGGGTAATTTCAAGTGCATTAAAGAATGCGGCCAGAGACGCTTCAGCAAACAATCCAGATCATGTCTTAATTAAGGTAGTTTCTTTCTTCTTTCTTTTTTCTTTCTTCCCTTTTTTCCTCCCCTCCATTTGTGGGCACAATAGCAAAGAATCCTCTCGCTCCCTGAAAAGACAAAATTACACCTAAAAACCAAGGCCATCTAAAAACATGTGCTTTGATAAACATATATGGACATGAATTTAATTGTGCCCGTGCGCTTTCACCCTGCAAAGGTGACAGCTGAGCCAATCAGCTAACTAATTAACATACACTGCAAACGAGATTCCTCTTTTCTCAGGACCGGGACAGATGGCCTATGCCACTCAGCCAGCTTCCTGCGCCTAATCCCCTGCTCCTATTTGCTCCGGTGGCTGCAGATATTTGCATTCACTCAACAATAACCCATTGAAACAAATCACTCCCTTTTTTCTTGCCACCTCCAAGAAAGCACTACAGGCCACTGCCAATGTGGAAACGCTGCCACAAAGGAACCAATTATTATTTACAGAAAAATATCAGAAAGAGGAAAAAACAAGATTGCTGCTAAATATAAACCAAAGCCATTTAAAAAAGGGGGAAAAGAAATAAAATTACTTCTATGAAAAGAGTCTAGTTCGTAAGAGCTGCATTCAGAGTGTCTGAAGCAGGTTTTCATATTTTTTGCCTCCTCCTGTTGCCATTGAATTTGACAGTGAGCTTTGTTTTTCAACAAGTTTTATGCTTTATTTTGGACACTTGTTTTATGCCTTGGCCAAAAATGCTGACTTAGTTTTGTTTTTTAATGTCTCTTTTCCAATGGCCCACCCCTTGCCAATAATAAAACTGGTTTTAAGGCGAGATTTATTTTCAACAATGTCTTTTATAAAAACGCGTCCCCAGATGCTTCCCAACAAGTGTTGCTGTCTCTGAGGTGTCCAGGCTGGGCTCTCAGGAGTGGTTTGTGAGGGACGTGCAGCCCTGAGAGCGGGGCAGTGCACGTTCCTTTGCTCATTCTGATGATATGGGCACCCAACTCCCATCCATCCTGCTGCCCAACATTGCAGTTTTTCCCATTTTCTCAAAAATCAGGCTGCAATGGGATTTTTGGATCCCATTGAAAGAGGTTTTAAAAATACTGTTGCATATGCTGTGATGATCTGTGGTGTGTTTGCCAAGATGCAGAGGCTTTGCCATGGCTGCGAGCAGAGTCCTCATCCACACACTGGAAGGAGGCAGCTCCCAGAGCCCTTTGGAATCATGGAGCAAGGAGTGGGCAGCAGTGGGGAGGAAGGAAATAAAACCAACCAGGGATTTGGGAGATCAAAGAGAATTTTTTTTTTAAAAATCCTCCAAACTTCATTGATACAGTCTAAGGAAACAATCCATCAAAAAAAGTATTTTCAGTCAATCATTACAGCTTGAGTCCAAACCAAGACTACAGCAAATAAATGCAGGACTGGTAGGTCCCAATGACACACTTGTAACATGTCTCAGTGTTGGCAAAAAGCATTGCTAGCTGCTTGGATCAGGTATGAAAGGATTGTTTTTTTTTTTTTTTTTTTTTTTTAAATACAGAGAAGATTCAAAATATCTGACATCTAAAATCCTTTTCTGTGTGCATTATTTTGGGTATAACTTTAATATTTTCCATCACATTTGTGCTGTACTTTATTTCAGCTGACTGAGATGATCCCAGCCGTTGATCATTGATTCATGTGTTGACTGAAGTGACCACGTAATTGAGTCTTCTTTCCCTGTGTTGTGAGAAGTGACTAGATATGAAAACTTCTGCTCATGGGGGGTGGCACAGTTGTTTACGTGGCTTCATGTTTGGTTGTTGGTGCCTTGGGTCAGCTTTTCTGAAAGAGGAGATAGCTTTCCAATGTCCACCTGCCCTGGTACAGCAGTTCACATAGTAGGATCTCAATCCACGGTGGGTTAATACCAGCATTAAAATAGTAAGTAGTAGTCATATTCAAGAAGGATGGCTCAGCGACAAACTGAATAGCCTCCTCTCCCTTTTGCTGCCTTGGTTCAGTAGAAAATAGTATTTCAGATGCGATTCCAGACCAATGACTGGCAGGGAAACTCCCTAGCAAATAATTACAGATCCATCAAAAGAACTGAATGCATGCAAGTTTCATTCTAGTTTGAGAAAATTCTTGCATATGCCTTGTGTCCAGACACTCAATACTTTACTCTTGAAATGAGGATTTGCACAGATGTGCTCAGCCTGTCCATGTGGCCAGGTAGGTCCAGAGACCAGGGCAACTGTGCCCCCGCAAAGGTGCACCAGGATTGCATTTGTAACACGAAGCAGAGCTTCCCAGAGATCAAAAACCTCTGCTACTCTGACTTGTTTTCCCAAGATTTATGTTTTCTCTCTGTCTGCTGCCAGATTCACACAGAGACGCCGAAGTAGAATAGGAGAGACTCTTCTCCATATATCTCCAGTTCGACCAGAGCGATGACAAGCGGCCAACTAACATCCGAGCAGGCTGTGATGAAACTTCCTGCTTGGCTGTGCAGCCTTTCTCCTTTCACATCCATAGCCATGCTACAGGGTCCTCATTTGACCTGCAACTCTACAACCTCAATTCTCAAAGGTTGGGCAGACTAATTAAAACCAACAGGAAAAAAAAAAAAAAGCAGCAATTTTGCACGCTGCATCTTCTCAGCTTGCAAATTGGCTTGGCCACTTCTAATAGCTCCTCCACACGCATCCAGCACAGGAATGGTTACGAGAACATTGCCAGGAAGCCTGTTTTGGTGGTGGTGGACCCGCTTGGTATTCCCTCTTATCTTTCCACCAGGCCCCTTCACAGAAGCAGGAATGCATCCCTGTTTTTCGTTTTTTTGGTTTTTTTTTCCCCCTGGAGCACTCTCCTCCTGTAGGAATCAAAATGAATATGCAAGGTAGAAAGATTGCAGCCCGGTAAAAAGCTGTGCTCCCGTTTGCATCTTAACTGACCACTGATCTTTCTGCAAAAATAACTTCTCAGAGGAGCACACAAGTTAACTAGCTGGTTTGCACGCAACTAAAGGAAACCCAACAACAACAAAATCCCCTGTATTTTTGAGACAAAGTTATTTTTCATAGCAGAGCCTTAAAAGTCCTTATAAATGTAAAATGCCAGTAGTTTCTCATGCAAACAAAAGATCCCAGGGCTTAGCTCTCTGCTGAGAGTGGAGGAAGCGCCAGGGTAGGAACGAGGGAACATTGAAACGGGCTCCTCTCTGACAGCTTTATAGCCCAGATACAATGGGCAGAGTCTCTATACTGATGAGTCTAATTTAGGCAGCTCTGGCACCCACCCCCCGTGGCTCTACTGCACATTAGTGCTGGTTTCTTCAATTCTTCTCCCCGGCCCCAACCGAACAAATCGCGTATCAGTCACAGCGGCCCCACGCACCAGGGCCCCGCACACCTTTGTGAGACTCCCTGCAGAAAAAAGCTGCTGTTTAGCAAAACAAAAGGAGTCTCATAATCTACTTATTGTGCTTCATTAGGATTGCGGGCGCCCTGTTCTAATGGGAAAGTTATAGGATCAAGCAGCCAGCGCACTTCAAGGTTACCGTTCTGGGTAATAAAGACATTTTTTTCCCCGTTCGTGTCCAAGCATGACAAGACACAGCAGCTCGCTCCCGAGAAGCCGCTTGACATCTTCATTGTTCTACCTTCGCCGCTGAGCATTTTTTGCACCGTTTCTTGGGGTGAGCGTCACGGAAACAACCGTGGCTTTTCCAGGGAGAGAGGTGCTTGGATGTGATTTTTATTTTTGCAGAAGCGAGCCCACTCGGGCAGGATCTCTGCACATTTTCACAGGAGGGTCCTGGGCAGATGTTATCAGGGGTAGTTTATATAAATCTGAGCCTGGGTTAATTCAGAAAATATGTAGTTTCTGCAGCAGCTGCGAACCACACAATGTTATCGCGCTCCTGATATGCGGACACTTAGATAACATGACAGTCCCTAGGTGATAGGATCGTATCAACCTTTGATGCTGAAACACATGCAAATTCCCTTTAGAGCTGGCAAAGCAGTGCTTCTGGGGACTGTTTAAAGAAGACACTGTTCAGATAGTGTTTCTCACTGCAACCGCAGTTTCTTATTTCCAAAGGAGAGGAGCCAGCTCTGTTGGATATTACAGAAGTCCCTTAGAAACATTTGAGAGATAGCTTAAAAATAATCATTATAACTTCAGTTTTAATGGATTTATGGAATACAAACAAAGCAGAACAAAAGCTTGGCTTGTTTAAGAAACTGCAGAGTCAAAGATGTGATGTGTTCATTAAATACAGCAGCCAGAGTCGTGCTGCAGAAAACATTTGTGAAATACCGAGCATTTGACTTTTACTTCATATGTAATTTAACTCTAATGGACCATATTGTGTCATCAGTTTTGAAATGAGAGTCCTTGATGAAGCCTTCAGGGAAAGGGCTTAAAGAAACAGTGACACAGTAAGGACACAAAGATTTCAAAGCTCTTCAGCAACCTAAAAAGACCTCAGTCCTGAGAATTTTATTTAGACAAAACAGACTTTTTCAGCATCAGAACTCAGACTAATCACACAGATTGTTTCAAGGGACATTAACATGCAGATCTCCCTTGTAGGAAGAACATCTATTATTTAATGGTTCACAACAATGCTGCATTTCAGTTTAATATCAGGATTGGGAACTATCTCACGTGGGGAGGAAACTGGGGAGGGAATTTCGGGAGGTGCAAGGTCATTCCCTGCTTTACCTGAGATAAACCTCCCCCTTCCAAGCTGCCCTAATCGTTCCCTGGTGTCCCAATGCTTACAGAAAGTCGCTGTGACCTCTTTAAGACAATGAATGGTCAACATTTGGTCTACTCAAAGATAAATACCAGTTATAAACTCACCTGAAGAGAGGCTATCTCCCTGGAGGTAAAAGAAAATAAAGTATTAGGCCGTGATACTGCTGATATTGCCCGTGTGGTGATATTGGGGTAGATTTCACTTTTGTTTTTTCATACATCTCCAAACCACCCTTTGCACATGTGGTCGCTGGAATTAGGTGTAATAGGGTCTCTGTGAGGAGTTACAGTACTGAAAAGCTTTGATTTGAGTGACAAAGAGTCCAGATCTCTGATGTATCTGGCAGTCCTGCTGCCAGGAGACACAAACCCTGCTCTTCCAACCCCATGCAAATGTTTGCTCTCCAATAAGTCTAATTTCAAACTCAGGCAATGCTTACATGCATTAAGCGCATCAAGTGAAATACTGTAGCCAGCAGACACAGCCTTCCCAGGAATGCAAGGAGGAACAAAGTGCAGTTGCTGTTTTTTCAAAGCATTTAGTGAAAGAGCCCAGCTGGGAGAGCAATAGCTGGTGTGGAACCACTGGGGAATGTGACCTGGGAAGACGCTGCCCTTTCGGACAAAGCAGATGTATTTTGCAGGGCTCTAGGCAATGACAAGTCTTGGAAAGTTGTAGTTAATGTTTCACCCAGTAGCCTTCAAGGAGACCAAATTTCTTGGAAATAAAACATTTCTCATGGGTGTCTCATAAACAAATTATTCTGGCCATATTCGCCAAGCTGTCCCTTTCTAGGAAAGCAAATACACGACGAATCCCAAGCAAAAATGAAGCCAAGCTACCCTGGCACCGAAAGAGCAATGCATGGGCTGAACCTGGATTTATGCCATTTTCCTTAATCTGTTTGTAGGGGGGCAACAAATATCCAGTTTCTCTCGTGTATCAGCAGCTTTGAGGCCTCTTTGTAAGCAGAGCTAAAGTCAAGTGCATCTGTAATGCCTGTTATTGTGGCAGACACCACAGAGAGAGCATTAGGAGCTCCCTCCTCACCCAGGGAACACAAACCCGGGTGTGTTTATAGCCCAATAATTGCTTGTTTGTGTAAAGTAATGATGTCCCTGTTTGGCTTTTAGGCCAATTAGGAGAATAAAGGTGGTAAAAACACCAACATAATTAGTCTAATGACTATAAAACACTGACACTAAGTGTAAAATCTCTAGCCTTTTTGGCACCCTGGTTTTATAGTGCAATATAAGGAGGGCAGTGACATTTGGATGTGGAGGAGTTCCTCTGCTTTTGTAGCTGACTTTGAATACCCCTGCGCGATCAGATGTGTTTGGATCGCCTGGGGTGGCTGACTGTGGTCTCATATTAAAAGAAAGTTGCCTCTACTAATTATTTCTTGCACTGCTTTTTCCCTTTGCTAATTAAGAGTGGCAGAGAGTTTTGATTATCATTTTTTTTCCCCTTAGTACTTAAAAAAAGACAAAACCAAACCCCGATCCACCCCACATCCCCAAAATACCTATCTTCACATCCAGGGTTTCATTACTTCATCAATACGTTACCAGCTGAGATTGCTGGGGACGTGCTGTGACGAGTTCAACGCACCAAAAATCAGTCTTTTAGTGTCAGCCACAATGCCAGAGCTGTTGCTTGGTGGATGAACAGACGGGGAGTTATCTGGATGTGCAGCTCCCCCTGAAAACATGAACAGCTTCATTGTGGCACGGCTGCTCCCTTCCCGGTGCAGTTAAAAAGAGGCTGTCCACATTGGCAAGGCCAAGATTCAACCTAGGATAATTATTTGCCTGGAGGCTCTCATCAAAAAAGCGATGCAGTTCCTTTTGAGGGTTCCTCCTGCTGGCGTGAAAGCCCCTTCAGTTAACCGGTGGTTGTTCTTTCAGTACAGGAGCCGACCCTGTGCTGGGAGGGCCGTGCTACACCAGCAGTGTGTGTTGCACTTATGGCAGCAAAACTGCTATAACTCAAAGCGTTCTTCTCTAGTAAGGTGATTTCTGCTGGTAAAAGCCACTTTTCAGAGCTTTTCAGAGCTTTTCAGAGCACAGGAACAGCACACCTGGGAAGCCTTGCAGCATCGCCCAGTGGCACTGTGTGCTCAGAGCAATGAAGTTGTCCTGCGCATCTGCCACAAGAATGTGGTCCGGCGGCTGAGTCTGGACAGACTTCATCACAGTGCGTGTCTCACAGCATAGAGGGGAATTTCTGATGTGTCATGCAGGGTGCTGGCTGATCGCAGGCTGGGACAGTCTGCAGTTATCTCAATTTTTCCTCGCGAGCGTGGGCAATGAACAAGTGTTGCAACCCCCACCTCTCTCTCAAATTCCCTAAATTTGACCGTAATTTCCCGGACATATTTCCCCTTATGGCCCTTGCTTTTGCCCCACTTCCACACCACAACACCTGTCTTGCGATTCCTGGCACAGGTCCCTGAAGAAGGAGACTCTTGTATATGTTTAAGGCCATGAGAGGAAAGGTAATCGTCTCGTTTCAGTCCTATGTGAGTAAAGAAGTGGCTCATGTCAGTATGGTCTTTAAGTTTGCCCACAAAGAACTCTAAAGGTATGGGAACATCTGCAAACAGCAGGTAGCTTAAAAGCCAGACTTAATTCCCAGATGTTGGCTACTGCATCTGCTGCTGGCTCTGCCACCCAACAAACCAGCCAGCAAAGTCCACTTGCCTCCTGAATGCATCAGGAAGGGTGATCTGCAGCTGCTTTTGCACAGAAGCAGGTTAGTGAGTGGTCACACTGTCCATTCCCTCCAGCCCACGGCAGTCAGGGCTGTGCTGCAGGAACAGGGAGCCGAGGGCAAGAGTGTCCCAAACGGCTCTGGTGAGACGGGCAGGAGAGTCCTCCATCGTGCCCCCACTCTGAGTGTCCTTTGAAACTGCACAGACACGTCAACAGGGACCTTTCATGTGGCAAATGGTGTAGTGATGCTTTTAATTTATTTATCTATCTATCTATCTATCTATCTATCTATCTATCTATCTATCTATTTATCTATCTATCTATCTATCTATCTATCTATCTATCTATCTATTTATTTATTTATCCTAAGGATACAGCCAATAAAAAGGAATTAGGGGTGGCAGCATTTTGACCTTCAGCATGAACTTCTTCCTGACACTTAGGACTCCAGGCAGAGCTCTGTAATTCACTCAATTCAGGCTAGTTTTGCTGGGGTTTTTTTTAGTATTTTTTTTTATGGTTTCAACAGATGTACCAAACATACCTTGTAGAATTGAAAATGACAGTAGAGGAGCTATCTCCTGCCCGGGAAGCTCAGCTTTGGTGTTTTGAAGCATTTATCTTTTAGCAAGAGGTGCCTCTTTCTTCCAGCCTGCTGAAGCTCAGCCTTCGTGCCCTGGACTGCTCTCTTTCCACAGATTATCTGAAAAAGGTTCTGCCTTCCTTCACTCTTCTCAGATCAAAGGGAACATTGTCAGTTTACAAAGCATCCCTCGTTTCTTCCTGTCTCCCAGCACCTCTGTCTCACAAACTTTTTCTCCGGGGACAAGAGACGGGGCAGCACTGCATCCCCCAAGACAAGGGTGACTACAGAAGTCTTCTGCACTATGAATAGGAAAATCGTGCTTCCTAGCCCTTGGAAAAGTTGTTTAGTGTGACGATTCGGGCCACCAAACATTTCTGGTGGGACACCAGTGAATGCGAGGAGTTCTCGAAAGGATCAATTTGACCCCCTGTCCTTGATTTGCACTGTGGGGAAGAAAGGAATAAAAGGCATAAAAATGTAAGTTAAGGACAGAGTGTCACCCTTTGCTTTGAATTTCCTGCCTTTTGTCAAGCTAAGTGCTCAATGCTATTTAAATGCAAGTTTTCTATAGAAGAATCCTCCCCCAGCCAGGCTTTCAGGGAAAGGTTTGCAATGCCCATTGCTTTCATGGCTGCAGGTTTGGGGACAGTTCAGCCGAAATCTCCTGCCATCAGAGAGTTCACTCCATCTCCAGGTTACACTAGAGCTGGGTGATACACCCTTCAGCATCAGAGCGAAGAGAGAAGTAGCACTTCTGCCTCTACCACCGATTTCATCCTACAGCGGTGTCACCTAACCACCTTCTGCCTCAATTTACCTGTCAATTCAGTGGTTATAACAGTGCTGGTATTGTGATGACATTGCAAATCCATAACTCTTCCAAGTGCCTGAATGCGCTTCGTGTGTTGCACTTAGGTTGAAGCAACTTCCTCAGAAAGACTATTTTGCTAATGGTGCATCTTTTCTTCTTGCCAAGATGGGCAGATGGCTCTTAGTTAAAAAAATAAAATTAATACTTTATTTTTTGCTAGACTTTTATTACAGTATGTTGCTGATAGAGCACTTGCTTCTTAAATATTTTCTCCCTTGTATCTATTCCACCCCTGTCTTGCCCCTAAACAGATTCTCAATTAACCGTAGGAACAGATTCTCAATTAGGAATGGGTAAACCTCACAAGCTCATTTTCATGTATTTATATGGTTGGTCAGTGTTTTTCTGTCTCAGCTGATATTTCTGATTGGTTTTCAATTAAATAAAAGCATCTGCTCACTGGAAAACTGTTTCAGTATAACTGAAGCAATAAACCAGTCTTGGTCTTTGGTAAAATATGGGGTAATAAATAGACTTTTTCCTGTTGGTGGTGAAAATTACAAATTTCTGACCTGAATTTTTCCAGAGGTTATTGAGTCCTGAAATTTCCTGATGGTTTGGTGAGGTATGAGACATGAAGCCTCTCTGAAAGCCAAACAAGTGGAACTAAGTGAGGATGCAGTTATTCAAGTGTAGGCACGCTTGCTTCTGAATCCTGCGCTGATCAGCTGTACCACGGTGTTACACCTGGTGAATACCTGGGATATAGTCCCTTGGCTTTTATGTTTTGGTGGAAATCCAGAACAACTCCATCAGACCAACAGAGCTGTACCCAGAGAGGCCACACGATCGTACGGTTGAAATGCCTCCCTGAGCAAATCATTGTGAATTGTGCTATGACTTGGAAATGGACTGGAAACATCAAATGTGTTAAAGACTAGACTATTGCAGAAACACCCCCAAATAGCCTCCATATCGGTTACTGGTTCATTGTAGTTGTGGCTGTGAACACAACCTGTGAAGGACAGAGAGATATTAATTAATCTTCAGCGTTGCTGGGCTCATGCAGACCCCAGGACAAACTTGGTTTCTTTGGAAGCTCAGGCAAAAAAAAATAAAAAAAAAAATCATTTGTTTGCCCAAGTGAGGCCATCCTTCCTGTCATATTTTCATATTTGAAAACACAACCCTGGCCTAAAGCCTTCTTTCAGTGTTTCAGACAGCAAAACCCAAGTCACTCAGGAACATCATGAAGGTGGGACAGCCTGTCCCTTAGTGAGAAGATCTGCCGCTGGGTTTAAGCACCGGATTAGCCGCAGAATAGCTAAGCTCCTAGAAGGCTTGAGAAAACATGCTGCCCTTCCATGCTTAGAGGGTTTTCCAGGCTCTCCTGTCACTTGGGATGAATGGGGAGAGAAATCATTATTTAATTATCTGGGAAGCCCTCTAAAAGACTAATCAGCAAGGAATTTCACTCCAGTAGTAACAGCTGGCTCTCACACTATGAGTCACAAAGAGAGATATTAAAAAGCTGTGTTTTTCTCAGTTAGTGAACTTATTAACTGTGCTCTCCTCTTTTATAAAAATGCTGCATTGTTCTCTGACAATGGTCCCCAGCCCTTGAGAAACACGACAGTACACTGAAGGAGATGGGAGGCTCCTTACTGTAACTTGGAGTTTACCTAGTGCAGGATCTTGTGCTTCAAACCCCAGTTTCCTTTTTTTTTGGGGGGTGTGGAGGAGGGTCAGGTCAGGCTCTGCCCCCCAGCCAGGTGGCAAAAGGGTCTGAAACAAGAGGTGTCAAAAGGAGGAAGCACTGGGAAATGGGTCTTTCCAAAATAGATGGGAAGGTCAAGGATAGAAAGGGTGGAAGTGTCCTCTCTGGGACAACAGTTCTTGGCAGATGCTGTTGCTTGGGCTGTGATTTGTCACTGAGTTGGGAAGACCAGACCTGGCTCTGCCATAAGATCCCACCTGAGGGCCTCTCTGCACCAGTTCCCCTCATTCCAGTGCCCGGCAGTGGATTTGGGAGCAATAACAGCCACAGGGCACTTACTAAACATCAGTGCAAGGAAACAATTTTAAGTTCAAGGGGCAGCTTAAGTGAAATTAAATGAGGGAAGCAACGCCTCGGTGTAATTCCAGGCTACCTGTCACCATCTCTGGGTTTACACTGCTTGGACACCAGTTTTCCTGTCTTCTGCAATCTGCAGCTACATGACAAGCACTTCAAAACTCAGCAGACCCCATCACCCTCTCCAAGTCTATGGACCAGACCCTTGGCCTTATCAGAGCTCTGCGGAGGGGACGGCCGCCTTCCTCCTCTGGGCTTGTCACCTCTCCCAGGGTTTAAACATGTAGCTCTCTAAGCACAACTGGTTCAACAGCACAATCTAATCACTGTGGGAGCATGAGGATGGGGAGCAGTTGCCTTCAGCAAACAGGGGCACAAATGCCCGGGGAGATGCTGGTTGTGGGGGAGAGCAGCTGGGCAGGGGACGGGTGTCTGCTCAGGTTTTGGGGGTGTGTGTGCACGTGTCTGTGTGTGGGAAGGAGGGGAGGAAGGACAGAAGGGTTATGGGATTACAGTTTACTGAAAACCCATTTCCCATATGCACAGTGGTTTGCTGCTTTCAATTTTTGTTGAGCAATCTTTGTGTGTGTATATAAATTTCAGTCCCCTGAAAGAGCCTTTCCCCGCACCAAAGATCATATATTTAACTGCAAAATATATTTACAGGGTCAAATTAAATTCCTAGTATTTGAGGCAGTACAGCAGAGTGAAGGCATCTTCGTCCAAGAAGCGCTGGGCTCTCTGCCGCAGGGGGGAATACAAAATAATATTTACCTTGCACAGACAAAAATGGTATGAACACAACCATCCTCTCCTCTTCTGGGGCCCTTGCTGAAGACAGACGGCTCAGCAGTCTGGCAGTAATGGATAAATCTCAAAAGGCAATTTTTCAGCTTATATAAGGGGATGGGGCTCCCTGCCAAGAGAGCTTCTACAATTTACATCAGGGAGGATTTGGCTGGAGATAAATCAGGTAGTCATTCTGCCGGAGGAGCTGCGGTACCAGCAGCGCTCACCTGTCTGCCTGGTGTCAGAGCCAAACCTGTCCCCCCTCGGGCAGCTCCAGGTATGAATTGCACGTTCGGGTTGCCCTGGGAGAGGTGGGCACTGATGGAGATGAGAGACAACGGCAAACTCAGGTGTGTTTAAACACTGGAAAATAGTTGTTCAGCTGGAGAACTTTCCCTTATAGTGGAGAAGGAGGGTGTCCTGCCGGGGGGAGAATTTCCCCAAGGGAAAGCTCCCTGCTTTGCTGCTGTGTTTTTGTGCCATCAGTCTCTCTGCCTTGGCCTGCTGCCACACAGCACCCTGTTAAGTATCCTGGGCTGTAGGTCCAGAGGTGATCAGAACTTCCCGTGCTCATCCTCTCTATGCAAGAGGTGGGATGGAAAGGCCGGAGAGCAGCAAGTGGTGGTTCCATCTCCCTTTGCTCACATCCCTGCACAGCTGCCGTGGGGGAACACGCACCATCATTTTGGGGCTGGTGTGGGCTTGCTCTCCGCTCCTGCTCCAGGACAAAGCTGGGAGGATGGGTGAGTCAGAGCTGTCTGAACCAGAGCTTGTCCTGGGGCTGCCCTGATAGAGTAGCTTGCACGCAGCCCTTCTTATGGCCCTGCCTTCAACTACAGCCAAGCCCAGATGGTTTGGTAGCAGATGCACATTTCCAGCTCCTGGCTGTCTGCATCTGTTCAGGAGGGGTGTTTGCTCCCGAGTTTTTGCTCACACATCCACCACTTCTTGTAACGTGTAGGCTAGCAGGATGCAAGCTGAGCACTCTGGTGCAAACACAACCCGTGCTTCCCCCGTTTTCTTCCACTAACCAGACCCCAGCGCTTTTCCTGGGAGTGCTGGATGGGGATGAAGCCAAGCTGAGGGCAGGGCAGGCTCCGGCTGAGATCCGTGGGGAGGTCTTCGGCAGACAGAGGTGGAGCTTCCTTTGCCTCTGCCCTGCACACCTGTTAGCTTTGTTGCATAAATAAAAAACAATTTGCTCTTGATTGTTTGTATTTTGTTTTGATACTCGGTGGGCTCACAGGATGTGGAGGAGGTAACACACACACGGGGAGTTCACCTGCCTCCCAGTGAGACAATAAACCTTTAATCAGTGCACAAACGAGCTCTCCTCTAAGGTGCTTTCAGTATGTGCATTGCAGAAGGACATAATGGTACCAGTTTAGGAGACAGCCCTGCTACAGAGGCCATCTCCAGATCTTGCAGGCTGTTTTAAGAAACAGGGAGGAAAAGTTATTTCAAGTTTTGCAGACTGCAGCCTGATGCCTGGGGTTAAATCTGATCTGGTCTGGTTATCTGTTGCTTCTGGATGAGACTGTGAGTGTCTCAAACACCTGAAGGGGACCAACACGTCAAACAGAAGGGTCTGGACCATCTGTGTCCTCCTGGAGGCTGGAGAAACACTGAAAGCCATGTCCAACAGCCCTAGATGCCCATGTATAAGCAACTAGTTGACTAATAGGACTTCTTAAATCAAGTGTCTGTCAGAGGGAATTTACTGAGCCAAGATCTCCTGCAACAGAGGCTTGCGCCTGTTTCTGTAAAGAGTGCTCACATTGTTGGATACTGTACAATATCAAAGGGTTTCTGGCCTAGGCTGCTATGAAAGCTCCTTAACAGATAAGAAAATATGTCTTTATATTTGCCATTTGATTGTGAGAGGAGACATTTTAATCAGCATTTGTCAGTCTGTCTCTGTCTGATATATAAATAGTATTTTATTCTGTTAGGCTGTTCTTATCAGCTTCCTACAGTCTGTTCACTCATAAACAACAGCGATTATCTTTTCTGTAGGGAAAATGTGGCTTTCTTCTTCTTAACTGGGCAAAATTCCTACCAAAGTTCTGTCAAAATAGACGGGTCCCAGCACAGGTGAGTGTCTTGGGGAAAAAAAAGGGGGGGTAGACACAGAAGTCTGTCAGAAGCTAAATTCAGAAATGTGAGGATAGGGTGGCCTGTGTAAGGGGTCCAGGAGACAGCCACCATGTAGGAGCTTCCCCATAGTCCGCTGACCCCAAACGCTGATCCTGTCAGGTAACCCAGGTGCAACTCTGGGTGCAGACCGAAGCAAAGAGGTTGATGATGGTGGTATTTGGGAGATACATAGGGAAGAAACAGCCCTGGAGAGCGGTTTTCATCAAGCCTTTCTTCTTCCTCTGTCTGCTTTCGACCTGCACAGTGAGTTCATGCATCTTCCTGTTCTGTCCCAGCACCTTTGCCCATCCCCTCTCTGTTACCTACCACATTGGTACCTACAAACCCTACATCCATCAGGACAAGGGTTTGGACAGTTCTTCTGGGATCTGCAGAGGGCCAGCTGATGCATTTTCCACCCAAGGTAAATAGTTGCTTTGATGCAGAAAGGCACTTTGGAGGCGTAGTGACCCTGAATAGGTTTTGGTCTGTAATTAGCTGGAGGGAGCTGTGCCTGCTGGAGAAGTGATGTGGTCCAGGATGTGTCCTCACTGATTGTGTCCTAAAATAGCTCTGCCAATGGGGATCCAGCCAGGATCATACGAGTGCTCTGTCTGCCCTGGGTCCTGCAGCATAGAGGGACTGTTTGTACAATAAGTCACTGCGCATCCCTCAACTCAGATACGCAAAGTCTGCAGCACCTGAAGTTGAATCAAATGAGCTCCACGTGGCATTGTGGTTTGCAGTTTTCAGGTATAAACCCCATAGATTTATGATGTTCAGCTACATTTGTGCTGCCTGTAAATTCCTCTCTGATTTTCTTTCCGATATTTACGGTGTGCCCAGTGCTGCTCCTGTGCTGCTGATGCTGAGGATGACTCTGGTTTGTGCCGTGAAGTGCTGTAAGTGATGGGCATTTGCAGTTTGGTGCTTCAGCATAGAGATATAAACCTTCCTCAGTCTTACATATTTCCAAATCCCACGTTTGTGCCTGGTGGCCCTTATTTCTGCAAAACCACAGCCAGACACCTGCTTAGGTGCATTCAAAGCACAGTGCAAAATCTAAGGCTGTGGCTTGATGCTATTTCTACTCCTTCTGCAACAGCTCAGTTAAAAGGCATTTTTTTCAGAGGAAAATGTGACACTTAAAAAGTAACATATTCTTTTCACCGTCCAGTTTCCAATTCAGTTTGTAACTTAGCCCCAAGAAGTGATCAGGGGCAGCTTTCCTTTCAGACTAAAATCTCTTTTTCATGCACTGGATGTCAGCGCTCCCGAAAAGATTAAATAAGGCAGAGGTAATGTAGATTTAAAGGATTTTCCAGATGAAGTGCCAGAGCACTTTGAACTGAAGAAGAAAGGGGTTGCTGTGCAGGGACTGGTTGGACTGTGGGAAGGCACCGCGCAGCATTGGGGTAACCGTGCCAGGTCTGTGGGGTCACGGGGTCTGGAAGAGCATCATTAACACTGTGGGGCACAGGGAGATGCTTGTGGTGTGCTGGGAAGAAAATGTGTGATGGGCTGCATGTCCAGTAATGGTCCGGGGGAATGGGCCTTCCTAAGAGGTGTGATGCCCACTGTTCGGGCTTGGGGAGATGGAGGGACTTTGTTCATCTGCCCTGGTGCTACCACAGAGTGGCAGAATCATAGAATCGCAGAATGGTTTGGGTTGGAAGGGACCTCTGGAGATCATCCGGTCCAACCCACCTGCTAAAGCAGGTTCAGCAGAGCAGGTCACACAGGAAGGTGTCCAGGCGGGTTTGAATGTCTGCAGAGAAGGAGACTCCACAGCCTCTCTGGGCAGCCTGTTCAGGGCTCTGGCACCTCACAGTAAAGAAGTTTCTCCTCATATTCAGATGGAACCTCCTGTGCTTCAGTCTGTGCCCATTGCCCCCATCCTATCACTGGGCACCACTGAAAGGAGTCTGGTCCATCCTCTTGACACCCACCCTTGAGATATTGATAAACATTGGTGAGATCCCCTCTCAGCTTCTCTTCTCCAGGCTGAACAGACCCAGCTCTCTCAGTCTCCCCTCATAAAAACCACCTTGAGTGTGGTGAGTATGCAACCATCAGCAATGCTGATGGGGCAAAGGGGACTTTTATCCCCCTCGGCCTTTGCCCAGAGATCCAAACCTGCATGGAGAGCAAAACTCCAAGGGGATGCTGGCATGGGAGGAAGAGCTGTGAGGCCAACCGACATGTTCCCTGTGTCTGTTCAGTGGCCACCTCAGCTAGGGAAGGGGCTTCGGACATCACTGGAGTTAAATGTTGCTGCTCCCATGAGAAAAAGAGACATCAAGGGCAACTTCTGCTTATTCTCCGAGACAGAAACTCCACCCTGCTTTAGCACTGAGGACATCTGGGCAAGAACACGAACTGCTGCAAAGGATAAATTAGTTCTGCTATCTCCAGGTGGATCAGATCTCCGACAGTATCTGATACCAGCTGTTCAGGAGGAAAGTTCAAGGAGATTTGTGGAAGCATTCACTCTGTGATGTTCTCAGAAGGCGCAGAGTTACTTTCTGGCCATGGGCAGTGGGTGGAAGGAGAGGGAGGAACAAGGTTTAATAATAATAATAATAATAATAATATTAAAAAAAATCCCCTTTGCATTTCAGTAGCAGCTCTTCCAACATTCTCAGACCAAATTAGCTCATGAAAAATTCCTGGCAGGTTGGTATGAATTCCACAGATAGGTGAAAAGAGATTTGAAGGTAGAGTGAATAAACAGCAAAATGGCAGTGGAGTGGCTAGAAAACGAACCCAGGAGCCTAGCTCCTGTTTCTTCTCTCTGGCTGTGTTTTCCTTGTGCCATTTAACCTTCAGGAACACTGGTGGTATTGTGAGTTTTGTACCTCTACTTGGGGCATTTTTATTTAAAGAGCTACAAAGCAGCGTGGAGACCCATCAGGAGACTAAAGCAATTTAGGTATCTAATGCCATTGAGCAGATACTCATCTCTGCCTGTCCAGGCTTGTTCACCCTTCGGGATATGTGGGTGTCTATGTGTGGGGCAGTATGGGATTATTTGGGAGCAGAAGGCAACATCAGAAGTACAAGTCTTGACAACGACTCAAGAGCTGGTTTTTGGGTGCTCTGTACCCACGGTCAGCTTGCTTCTTTCAGAGCCCTTTGTCACCCCCCTGGGCAAACTTTCAGGGGCTGCTGACCTGGTGAGCTCTGGTGAAAACCATTTATTTTGAAATCTGAGTGAGGTTTGAATGGTGAGCTCTTGGAAAGTTTGAAACTTGATGCATAGCCAGATCAAATACAAAGCCACTGGGTGTATGACAACAGATGTCCATATCCCACTTCTGTAGACATGTACAATGTGGCTATTGATATGTATTTGAGATTTCTTTGGATTTTCTTCATCAATTTTGGGTGTCCAATTTTTTTTTTAAAATTTATTTTTTTTGTTTTTTTTTTTTTTTTTTTGTTTATTCTCTTTTTTTTTTTTTTTTTTTAATTTTTTTTTTTTAGTTTTTTTTTTTTTTTTTTCTTTCTTCTATTAAGTGCAGCCACCCCTTTCCAGCTCTTGTCAGTCTCAGGTGCCTCTGAAAAGGTGAGGAAACCCCAGCAAAAAAAGGAGAAAAAACCCCTCCTCTCAGGTTCTGCAGGCACCTGTGAGCAGCCAAGCGTGATGATCAGTCCCTTGTGGACAGGGACACGACTCTACCTGGTCACCCAACAGCCTTTTTTGGACACACCAACAAATGGGGCACTCGTGGATTTTTCATCATTTTGAGGCAGCCAGGACTTGATTTTTAGACTGCTGAGCATCAGCAGCCACTGAAACCTCAGCCCCAGACCCCCTAGGAATCACTGCCCCTTCACAAGTGCAAAGTGGGGAGGCTCAGGCAGTCATCACAGAGAGAAATAGCCTTAAAAATCACAGCACACGTTACCCAGGACCAGTCGGTCACATCCTGCTTTTGCTGTGTCCCCTTCCCCGGACCCTTCATAAACACAGATGTTCCTTCTCCTCTGACAAAAATCATTCATGAAAAAATTCAATGGGACGTTTCTTCCCCCTCTTTCTCCCTCTCGTTTTTGTTGTATTGTTGACAAGCTTGAACTCCACAGGGGGGGGAAAGAAAAGAGCAGCCCAGCCCCTGGTTCTCCCCGCATCCTGCAGCAGTGCCCATTTTACATGGTACAAAGGTCATTTAGCATAGCATGGAGCCCTCAGCAAGTTGCAC
The DNA here is from genome assembly GCA_013399365.1 of Pampusana beccarii. Lineage (NCBI taxonomy): Eukaryota > Metazoa > Chordata > Aves > Columbiformes > Columbidae > Pampusana > Pampusana beccarii. The sequence continues at coordinate 119,012 of VWYH01004244.1, read as the reverse complement.
AAGGCAATTTCATCTGATCCGTGATGGAATTCCACTCAGCCAAAGTCCTTATTATTATGCATTTTTTACACATTAGGATTTTCCTTTTGTTGGCAGCCAGATCTCTTCATGAGGTGTTAAAAAGTGCAGAGGGGCTCTCTGCTCCACTTCGGGTAGTTAATCCTGCCTTTAAAGCTGAGATAACTGTTTCATTGCAGGACAGGCTCAGCTTTAGAGCTGTTGACGTTTGCTGACAAGGATCTCAGAAACCAGCACAAAACCTGTGGTGGAAGAAAACCCACCTCTGCTTCTTGCAGAACAACCACATCCCAACAATGACTGTGAGACTGACTGTAATTTCTTTTATCTTTTTTTTTTTTTTTTTAAATTTACCTTCTAGCCCCTAATTTTCTAAATGTTTTCCAAGCTGGCAAACATGATGACTCATTTGCACCTGTGAAAAGCAATCCTCCCAATTTGATGGATGATATGGCAAACCTTAAAAAATAAAGGTTAACTGGTAAAGTTAAATAAATAGATTCCCCCCAGCACTGAATGGAGCGATGTCGCAGAGAGAGCAAACATCTGCTTCTTGCCAATCATGGCCACATGTCTCCTTGGTAGTCAGAACAACTGCTTTATTAAGTATTGTGGTCCTCCAAGTACTAATTAGACTATACCTGAATCTAAAAAAATACATAGCCTTTATTCATAGCCCTTATAAAATAATATCAAGGTCTATTATAATGCTTCTGGCTAGAAAAATAATCAAACCCTGTCCTTCAGTCAGTAGGATATTTCAGTGATTTTTAAACTGTTTTGACTTTATCAGAAAAGATTAATTAAAACAGGAACAGGTGCAGAGGAAAGTAACTAGGATGGAGCATAATCAGGGCCTGGAAAGCCTGGTTTATGAGAGGGGACTAAAAGAGATTGGCTTGTTAAGCCTAGCAAAATGAAGGGAACGTGATTGCTGTCTGTAAATACATCAGAGAAGTAAATATGAAGGAGGGAAAAGAGCTATTAAAGCAAAAGGCAGGGTTGGCACAAGAACAAATTGGTATAAACTGGTCACTAATAAACACAGTCAGGACATTAGAAGATGTTTTCCAGCCACCTGAGCAGTGTGGCTCTAAAACCGGCTTCCAACAGCAGCGAAGGGAGCAAGGACTGGGCTTAGTTAGAACCGTGCTTGGGCAGTTCCTGGCAGGGATGGCATGTCCTGAGAATGGGTGACAGAATTTAGAGCCCCAGGACATCTCTGCTGGTCCCACCTTCACCCGTCAACGCAAATAGTTTGTGACAAGTGAGAGTGGAGGGACGAAAGATGGAAAATTATAACAGTGCTGGTAGTTTGTTGGGAAAATGCTGCTTCTGAGGAAAATAATTTCTCAGGGAACAGAAATAACCAGTGAGAAAATTTCAGCCAGCAAGATAAGAACAAATAATGAAATGTGCAGTAGCAATGAAATGATCTTTCTAGCTAATATAAGGAGAAGATAGAAGAACTGGAAGTGGCCCTAAGCCTTAATTCCTGATGACAATATGAATTTCCTTCCCCGAAATATGACAAAACCCAGAAAAGCTGTATAGGACAAGACCTTGTAAGTCTGGAAAGGCACCACCTCAGTTGTTAGCAATGAGCAGACAGCATTTGCTAAGTTGTGAAAGGATAAACTGAATTTAGTTTTTTCCTCCTCCTACGTTCCCCATGACCAAAATTTTAAACGTGCAGAAAGATTTCCCTTTGACACACTGCCTAAGGAACACGGGGTAGGGGTAAATTAGCACAGCTATTTAATTCCGTTGGTGAAAGTGCCTTTTTTCCTTTTGATTTAGACAAAATGAAAAGTTTAAGCAAATTCAGCAGTCTGGCACAGTCTGTCTGAAGCTGGTCTGCTGCATACGAAATCCTTAAACAGGTTTTGGCTCAACAGAAACATGCTGGTTTTGTTTTGTGAGTAAACCCCAAGTGTTATTTGGAGTCGTCCTCTCACAAACACAGAAGCCGAGCAGAGTGTTGTGGTCAAGCTGATTCTGTTCCCGCCTGAGCAAAAGGTGTTTGGTTAGTTGGTTTTTAAGTGATCTGATGTTCGTTCATCATCTTGTGGATGATCAGAGGGAAAAATAAAGGTCTCTGGTTCTGCTCTCGTACTCCATGGTGATGCAGAGGGAAATAACTGGGAGGAGGTCTTGGTCCCGTTCTCAGCTGCTCCTCTACCGAATCACTGGTGGTTCTGTAAGAGCAGTACGTTTCCCTCAATACACCCTTCCTAGGCTATTTTTCTGGTTTCTCACATACCTGTACAACTTTGTTTTACAATTAAGAACAAACTGGTCCCTGATAAGTAATAATAAAGGCAAAGGAAGGTAATGCAAATAGTTACCAAACAACCACAGGGACTAAACAAATTGTGACGCTTCCAAATAGACAAGTAACCCTGATGCCGCGACTGCAGCATGTCAATGCAAGCATACATCAGTGTCAGTCAATACTGTATCATGAGCCAATTCCATATGTACTTCAGCCACCAAAAAGCACCCCGGGTATCCATTCTGGTTACATGATGCCCCATGGTCTCTTTTTCCTACTGTATGATTCAGTTGTTAACACAGGTAATGCCATGGAGAGATTACTCAGACCCAAGACCAGTAACCAGATAGTAACCCAGCCCTAATGGCTCACAAGCGAGGTCAAAGGTGGTTGGAAAGGCACAGGTGAGGAAGCTGCTGCATTAAACCCTCGTTACAGGTGTATAACAACCCATCGTTATAGAGACATCTGCTAAGATACATTTACTCAAAGATATTTACTGCACATATTAGCAGGGATAATGCAGAAGGGACAAATTAATTACCTGGGTAATGATTTTACGTTGGTATTTGCCTTTAGTGGATTCACTCCAGCAATTATTTTTGCCCTGTCCATATGCACATACTGTTATTTGTCCCTGTTTGCATTTATGAAACTCAGATATGCAGTGAAACTTGAGGAAAAGCTAGACAGAATACAGAGATGTAGTAATGACCTTAAACTCGCAATTTGCTAAAAAGAGAGATGAAAAAGCACTCTAACCTGCTTACAGACTGGGTAGCTCTCAGGACATAAAGAAGCACTGGTGTTAGGGATCTGCAGGCCAGGTAAAACCTCATTGAGGTTTCGAAGGTGAGGTTAGTGGTGCACAACAAAGGTGGTGCGAGAATAGTGGCATGACAGTTGCTTTGTCCCATCGGTCTTCTGAACAATACCTTCGAGTGAAAAAATCATCCATGGCATGAACTATATAGAGGAGAACAACTGCCTAACTAGTGAATTTCCTGTTGAATGGGTGCACTGATAAAATGCCATATGAATCAATTAATTATTAGGTTGTTGCAGGAACAATTATTGATTTGGTTTGTAAAGTGCCTTTTTTTTTTTTTTGGTCAGAAATGCCCTTGCTGCTTTTGTTCGTCCTTTAAAATGGAATTCTTTTAGAGAATGGAAACTCTCAGACTAGTCTTGAGCTTAGGCTGGTGACTTCGTATTATTTAAAGTTTCTATGCCAATTAGCTTCTGAAGTTAAAAAAAGGCCATCATCTAGAAAGGGGTCAGGGTATGCAATTTCATTTAGAAAGACGGAGACGAGACGGGCAGGATGGGAGGGAAGAAAAAGGAAGAAAGGAGAAAGCTGGAGGAAAGCAAAACATATAAGGATGGATTGCAAGTGTCAAGTTCAGATCCAGTCCTTGAGTCTGGCTGACCAAAGAGCCAGCCCAGTTTGGAATAACTGAATTTCATGGTGTAACATTTACAAAATGCAGATGAAGCTACAAGTTTGGATTTCAAGTGTCCTTAGATTTGGATCTATTTAGATGCGCAGTTTGGCGTCACATTTCCAATAACAAGGTGCCTGAACAATCAGTGAGCCACAGCTCTATACACCCTGTTCTGAACTCCTGGAGAACAGGTTGCTTTGCTGCTGAGAACAGAAGAAAGCAAACACCTTGCTGGCCAGGCTGTGCTTTGCAATCAAATCCTGTTGATTGTTGCCTTCACTAGTGCCTCATGCCTATCTGGACCTCCCTTTCTACCAACATATTTTTTGTCCTGTACTGAATAAGGAGGATCTTACTCTTTCAGCCTTTGTCCCACAGCCATTTCTCTGATTTGCACTTGAGCCAGGAGGAGACCATCGTAGAAAAGGAGATGTTACTATCACCAGCCTGGCCAAGCACCTGTTGGTGGATAAATTATGATACAAATATGCCAAAGTATATCAAAACAGCTCCTTCGAAGTGCTGCTACAACAAAGAACTTGGGCCTTTGGCTTTAAGTTGAGGATGGCAGAGGTTTTATTGTCTTCAGCCTAGCCTTTTTGCAGACCACTCCCTGGTAATAAGTTGCGGGCTGCTTTCCACCTTCAGAGCGAGCCTTCTGGGGTGGAAAATCCTCACTGCACCAGTTTGGGCATGAACCTGACCCCATGTGTGGGGAATCACACTTTGCAAAGATGCAGGGTGAGCATGTCAGACATACATCCAACTCTGCTGTTAGCATGTGGCCAGCCTGCTGATACACCTACCATGAAGGTATACAACAGCATAAGCATCACATAGGTGCTGCAGTTACAGGGCTTAACACTTCATGTTTCAGGGGGTTCTTGCTGTACCCAAACTGCAGCACAAGAAAAAGGTGTCTTCTGGTTTGGATCTGGCCTGAAAGCAAAACCAGACGGTGTGTTTGGATCACCCAAGCTCAGAGGGCTTCAGCTGTGAGACTTTGGGTTTGATCTTTTTATTATTTATTTATTCCTCAAATACACTTAATCATTTCTACCAGATGTTAAAGACCCTTTGTGTCATCTGAGACTTACTGAAAACAAACTGAAATGTGGCTAATAAATACATATATGCATAGTACTGCATCATGACTACCTGCTCCTATATGATTATTGCAGGCACCCCGAATTTCATGCTGGCAAGATGTATTTAAACATGAATATCAATTTGAGACTTCAGTTCTGATCACACTAGATGACTCTTAACAACCATGACCAACCTCTCCTCAAATCATTTCCATTCGTATAGCCACAAAAGGCAAACTTGATGAGAGAATGAGAAGCTAGTAGGGTCTCAGGCTAAGCATACAACAGTGGGATAGCTATAAATGAACCTTTTCAACCATAAATTACATGTGGCCAGTAATTCCCTTTTCTCCTTCTCTCCCTCCCTCCCCATCCTCCCCCTCCACTCTGAAAACCCTGGGACAAAGGCTTGCCTCTCTGAAGGATGCCTTTCTGGAGGATTAAGCAGCTTTTGTTGACAAAATACAAATTACAACTCCTTTGCTTGGTGTCCCGCCTTCTCAGCTGGGCTCCAGTCCCTGAGGGACAAGGCTCTATTACCCCTGCGTAGATGAAGAGCTCAGAATAGGCAGATGTAATTATTAACACCATTCAATGGGGTGTCTTTCTGAATTATCAATTAAAAATCTCTACTGTTTTTTCCTCGCACTAAATAGAAAGCTGATGGCAGTTAATCTATTGTGCAGCAGAGCTTTATATGCATATTTAAACAGTGTGCTTCTCTGCTTTTTTATCCCAAGGGCAGTGTGGGGTGAGAGGGACTCCCATGAGGTAGCACAAAGACCCCTGTCATTTGGTTGAGAGAAGAGTCTTTGGAAAAATATTGTCGCCTTCCACCCTTGCAAACAGGTCCCGTGGAGATAGCCAAACAGGCCAGCGATGCCCGATATTGTGGAAGATGACAAACGAGCGTTCCCTGCTCTCACACCAAAGTACATCTGAACAGCTCTTTTGACGCGCTGCTATTAAAATGCAGAGTTCACGGGCAACAGACACATGAGCATGAAGCGAAAACAGAAATTAAGCGATGTGATTAAAACCAACAGCCACGCTGAGCTGGGCTGCCAAGAGCTGTCAGGTTTTGGCTGAGAGAGAAGGCGGGTGCACCAGGTTTTGGGGACGGGGCTGCGAGGATGGCTCAGGAGCAGGACTTCACGGGTAGAGTTTTGTTAATGCTCCTGCTGACCTGCAAGTGTGTCTCCAGCTTTAGCAAGAATAAAAACGTCCTTGCAAACCGCCCAAGACAGCTTGTTTCAATTCCACTGAGAGCTTTGAAATTTCTATCAGTGGTACTGGGGTGTTGAGCTATCACTTCTATTTGGCAGCTCCAAAGCCCAGTCCTAACATTTCCAAAAATACTCATTTTGTTCTCAGATCCTTCTCCACATGAGTGAAGGGTCATTTCTTGTGAGCAACTTCTATTCAGTCACAGAGTTGGGCCTATTGTTTGCACAGAACAAACTCCCGATTTATGAGTAAATTAAATATTTTTTCCATCTTCTATGTGCTGTGTATGTTGCCTTTTTTTCATAGCTGGGATTCACATGAAGTCCACAAGTCGAGTGAGAGAGGTTTTTAAACATTGGAAAAGTGACATTATGCACAGCAGGAATGTCAGTTCAATAGTTTCAATTTCCAAAGTGGTGTCAACTGAAAAAGCGCCCAAAGAAAGACAAAACAAGCAAAATTTGGGACTACCTCTGGGCTTGGGGAAGTAGAATTAAAAATGCTATATTAGACAGAAAAAATAATAGCTGTCAAGGAAATGGAAAGCATTCGGGGCTGGACATGTGCCTTCAGCAGTTTAAGAGCTTATTTTATTAGCACTTAAGACGTAGAAGTAGCATTGAACTCTTGACATGTTGGATCACTTCCATCTATTGCCTAACACAACCCCCATTCTCTTTTCCTAGCTCTTCCAAGTCATGATTACCTAACACCATGCAATACCTGGGATGTCAAGCTTTTTTTATTTTTTAATGATTTGACTCTCCTTGCCCCCAAAAGCTGGCTGATCGTAATGGACCCTAATGCACATGCGTTTCCAAGCTGCACTGCTCTGCTCAAAAGCCTTTCTCAAGATGAATAGCATTTGAACTTTGTCCAATTTGTCTTATGTGGTATGTGCCCTTTATTTACTCCGTCATGTATATCTCACTCCATTTAAAATATTCACAGTTTGTTTTCAGTGCTATCTGGCTGGCCTTCAGTCTGGGTTTAACAAATGTTAGACGTTATATTCACTTGCATATTTCAGGTTTTGTCATGAACCAGAAGGGGAAAAAAAAAAGAAAAAAAAATGGCCTGCACCATGATTTAAATAACATGTTCAGATCCTTTATTTTTTTGTTTTAAATGCCTTCATCTCTTGGCCTTATAAGGTGCAGACTGTCTCACACTGAACTCTAGCTGGGTGGCCTCAGTCAGCCAACAGCCCTGCAAGCTCATCCCATTAAAGTCATTATGTTTACTTCTTATTTCAACAAACCAACCTGGATTTTGAGGCAGGATTTTGAGGAACAAATCCTAGGTTCGTTTCAGAGTGAAAGGGTGTGAAATTCAGTTGCCAATACGATGCAAAACATGAGCTTTCTGCATTCGTTGCTAAAAATGCCTTTTTTGTCACTGGCGAGAGCTGATCTTTTCTTTATAAAATCTAAGGAATCAAGCAGTTCATGGGTAAGAGATTAAAGAGAAGGATTGCTGTCAACTGGAGTAATTTCATATCTGAGCACCACCGCTTAGAGCACCTCTTCACCAGACCTCTGGTCCCACTCCCATCAGGAGAGTGCGTACCTCCACGAATAATACTGATAACCTCATGGAAATGCTCTCACTGGTTGGGGAAACTGAGGCACAGACCCTCACTTCAACAGAAAGTTTCTGGATGTGTCAGGAAGCAAACTCACATGAAAAACTATGCACTGGAGAAAGGGCCAAGGCCTGTGTCCACCAACAAGTAGCACATCTCAGGTTGGGAACACAACTTTGCCGCTGGTACTGTGTAGGTGTAGTGAGACTGTGATCTTTCTCCCAGGAGTCTGTAGTCTACAAATCAGAGAGAAAGGACAAGAAACAGGAGACAACCAACCTTGAGGCTAAAGGTGGCAATACAAAGGACCAAGGGTGGGGACAGATTCCTGAGTGAGTCACTGAGGAAAGGAGCCCACACCCGGAATGGTCCCCAGCATCTCCGGGCTTGCAAAGAAAAAATACAAAAGTGAACACTTATGATGTGCTTGGGTAATGCCTCCAGAGCTGGACTCAGCTCCATCCACCTATGTTTTCCCTGGGGCAGTCATTGTATGCCCTGTTTCTCTCCTGTCTGACAGATAAATAGGACAATAAAAGGAAGATTGAATAATGAGTTTACTTGATGAAGTGTCCAAGTACATTCCAAAGATACCGGGCACTACAAGAGCTTTTCAAATCCAGCCGGAGAGCAACACAACAAGAACCAGTAAGAAGAAGCTCAGCCTGGAAATTAAGGGCATTCAAATTCACAGGGGAAATAAAACACGCACAAAAACAATTAAACCAGCAAGGCTGAATAACCCTTAGCACAAACTATCGAGGGGAAGCAAGACGTTTTCAAACCAATACTGAACACCTTTCTGGAAGTCATACTTTGATCGAAATAAAAGTGATTCGGCTCAACAGAAGGAAATCAGAGTGAGATCCCTTAGGGGGGTGTTTTCCAGAAGATTTCCCCAGCTGAGAAAGCGGCTCTTCTTGAGATTAATAATCTCCTGAGCTCTTTATTGTGGAGTTTTATTTTTATAAAGTGAGTTCTATCAGTTGCATGGCAAGAAGTGTCAGCACTTGCCCAGCAGTTCACATGAGGACTTTGATCCTTTTGTGTCTCACAAATGTCTCTGTGCACAGCGAGAAAGAAAAGAAGGGAGGAGAGGGATCTGGAGTGATTCACTCTGCAGAGCTGGGGAAAAGTCCCAGTAACCGTCTGGTGGAAGGCTGCACCCTGCCAATGCTCATGGTGAAAAAATTGCTTAGCAAGCTCTTATGAGATGGAATAGCAAAGCAGCAAATGCAAATGGATGAGCTGGATAAACAAAAACATCCCCCACATAAAAATCTGGGAAAATGGATCCAGACTGCTCCATCCCAGGGCTGTTGACTGCATTCCTCCTCAGCAGCAGGATCTGGCCTTGCTGCTGGCCAGCCTGCGGCCATGAGGGATGCTCCAAACTGCGTTTGAAGAGACTTTGCAGCCATGCTGCAGCTGGGAGGAATGTGCACATGTACCAGCTCAAAGAAAGTACAAGTCCCAGCAGTTCTGCAGCCTGGAGTTAATACTGATGTGCTGTTTGTAGCTGTATCAAGAGCCATGACCTAATGCCTCTGCCCTGTGGAGGAGCTGCCCATCATTCACCCGTTTGACACCTAAGTTAGCAGATAGTTTGCCTGAGGTCCTTGCATGCAGAGGTAGGAGCTAAGCAAAGGTCTGACCCTCCATTAACAGACTCATCTGCTTTGTCCCACAGCTTTCAGAAAGCACAGGTCGATTTTTCTGCCTCAGGAGCCTGGTGCTGGACTTTTCTTTTGGTGTTGGGCTATATACTCATGTTCATGCTGCATATAGCCTGGTGAGTCTCTCTCCATGCTTGCTGCAGAAGAGCTAAATCTTCAGCTTGTGTTTGTAGATGAGGTGGTGCCTCTTTCCTCTGTGCAGAGGTGCCAAGCAAAGGCGTCGCTCCAGCTGTCCACAGGTTGCTCACTGACACACAGAAGCATGTTCCGAATCACTGTGCTTGGTGTCATATTGCATCATGCAAGTAATTGTGTAAGCATATATGCCTGTTTCATCCTGCACCGGTGGGAACACTGTGGACAGACGCTACCTGGTGGGGTACAGGTGGGGGGGGAACAGGTAGGGGAAGTGAAAGGCTGCGGATTTAAACCTGTTTGGTAACTCACATGAGTGGTAAAAGGAAACAGATTTCAGGGATCTTGAAGTATGCGTTGTGGGTATTTCATATACATCACAAAATCTCAACTTTCATGTGCAAGGATGCTGTGTTAACTTTTGATTTAGCATTGTCTCTTTAGTGTGAGCTCTTCCTCCGAGACCTGGGCTCAGGACTCAGCTGTGGGGTGTGTATGAGTGGAGATTTTGTCTCAATGTCTCTGGATGCTCTGAAAGCACCAGAACTTGTTTTCCTACCTTGCAAACAACAAGGCTTTTAAAGTGTATCATACTGAGCCTCCTCTAAGAGCAGGATGGCTCTGACGGTGACGCACTGAACAGCCAAACATTTTACTTGGAAGGACCAGTTTGAATCCAGACTGATTTATTTGGGACTGAATCCCATGTGCTGGGGCTTTGTAGGAACTGGAGTTTGCTACAGCCTCAGTCCTGCTGTGAACTCGCTCCACGTGCTGCTGTTTACATGGCAGCTTTAGGATTCAGACTTCGCTGCTGCTTGAGATGGATCCAGGGTGTGCATTTCTTGATTGCGGCCATTGCATTGCAGGTTTGTAAGTCAGGGGCATAACTGCACGACATCATTACAGTGGTATGAGCTATTAGGATGGACTCACTTCCCAATGCTCCCAGAACTTGCTGCAGTTAGCACACAGGGTTTATTTCAATACACACAGACAAGGCTGTGTTTATACACTCCTTCCTGTAACGAAGGCACACGTATAAACCAGTGTCCTGCCTGTGCACCAAACCCCACACCAGATATTCCCCGGATCAGCTGAGCATTTTGGAGTACCACTAACACCCCAACTCCGTGGTCTAATCCCTGAGCTGGACCTTCAGATCCGAGGGACTCGCTTGGAAATTTTGATCTCTCACTGTAAAAGTCATGCCTTTAAGATATGTATCACCATCTGAGCCTCAGCCTCACACATACAAATATTCCTCTGTCATGTTAATGCTTAGAAGTTCCTTATTATTTTTTTTTTAAAACTGAAAGTTGTATTTTCATACATGTCTCTATTCTAGCTGGTGGACCTTTAGCAAAAACTCAGAACATTGCGAGACCTGTAGTAAGACTGTGACATTTTTACCTGCATGTATCTCTGTAAGCATTTGACTAAACCAAAATCACTAGCGTCTGTGAATTTTTTATGAGTGTTTTCCTATGGGCACATACACAAGAATTCACCTTTTAATGGCAACAAAAAATAAGATGCTGCTGCGAAGAAGGGGCTGAAAATATGAGCTGAGATTTTTTAATCTTTGGAGCTGAAATTAGTAAAAGTCTGTTGTTAATTTCTCAACCATCTCAGGATTTTTTAAGATGATTGTAGGATTTTGAAAAGCTTTATCCATGAGTTTTCAGCTATGGAGTGGGCAACTTGTGAACCCTGAAAATACCCAGGTTATGACAGCATCCAAATGAGCACATTAAAACGTTTTCTTGCTATTGCATTGAGCAGTTTCCTTTGCGTACACCCCTTTTTTTTTTTTTTTTTTTTTTTCCAAATCAGACCATTCATGTCAAAGAGATTGGAGACAGAAAACAACTTTAAGCATGGGTGATGGAAAAATGACTATGCTAATGCTGCCAGCATTTGCCACTTCTGTTTCCAAGTGACTGAGACTTTCCAGAGGCAGAGAGTATCCTCATGCTGCAGAGAAACGGCTTCTTTATCCAGGCAGCTTACGCGGTAAATTGAAAAGAATAGTTACATTGCCTAGAAGGCTGCAGATCAAGTGACACAAGCCTTGACTATGCAGCTCCTCTTCTATCTACCCTCTCATCCAGGACCTGAAATGATTTTTATTCCTCCTCATAAACTGTTTGCTATTTCACTGGTGCTCGTGTGTACAACCAAACACAGGCAGCCTTGTAATCGTGGAGTGTCACATTTGGGAACTGTGCTCCTCCACCAGCTTGATTTTTATTTTAGAGGGCAGGCTGTTTTGTTCGTGGTTTATCCTCGGCAGTATCCAAACTCTTCTGCGTCTTTAACTCTTCCTAGGAGGCACTTTGCATATTGACTGAAGCAGATTGGCCAAGGTCGGGCAAACATTATTATTGTAGCTGCACACATGCATTTTTCATTAGAAAAGTATCTACTTTCTTTTCCTGTCATTAACTCTCACACAACTACATGTTGGTAATCTAGTGGCTGAAGGAACGTTTGCCGTCTGTCGCATCACTTAAGTCTTTCACATTTTGGGCAATATGACGCAGCAAACTTTTGTCTCATCCTCTACTGGCAGAGCAGGCCAAGGAATGGTGAGGGGTTGGTTCAGCCTCCTGTGACTCCACCAAAACATCTTGGCATTGCAAAGGACAAAGGACTTTTCAAAATCCAGTGATGACTGTTGCAATCCTTTGGAGATGAAGCCATGTGGTTTCAGCAGAGCTTCCATCTTTCCAATGTCAGTAGGTTGAGTTAAGGTTGCACTCCAGAAAACAAGTCCTGTATAGAAATGTAGTACAGATTTGCACATTGGGATGCCCTTAGTTTGGGCTCACGCTGGGTATCATGCTTGGGAAAGCAGGAGTCTTCACAGCCAGGCTTAGCTTTCCAGCAGAAAATCGAATCAGATGGTACATTTGGAGTAAATTGCAGTAGTAGCAAAGACCCACAGCAAGAGCTCTGGTGGTTGCATATGAACTCTTCTGGGACTACGCTATTTACTCAAGATGCCATTGCTAAAGCCAGCATCACTATTTCAACAGTGGTGTTGTTAACAGCCTGCCTAGATTGAGCTATCATGACTGCAGTCACATATTTTGCTGAGCAGACAGTCTTAAATTCACTTCCTTTGTGGATAAGACAGAAAGAATAGCTTATAAACACACATGGATCTGTACTCCACCTAAAAGAAGGAACATCCTTTTTCCTGAAAATAATACAGCCTCATTACTCACACAGATTTACCGTTATTACAGCATAGGATAAACGACGCATTGCAGGAGTGCAAGCGCATAAGAATAATTGTATAAAGACCCTGGTAGCCCACTATCCTGTTTCCAAGCCTTGGCCAGTAGCAGATGCCTAAGAAAGAGTATAGGAAAACGGTAAGCATACAAAAAGATTCAACAACTTGTGGTTCAGAGACTTCCTCAGCCTGGTTGCATCTTTGCAAGTATGTAATGCTAGAATAGTCACAAGTGGATGGTTAGGGGGGGTAAATGGACTTTAAATTGCTAAAAAAGGAAAAAACTATTTGAGCCTGATGAGTCACAAGGTGAAAAAAATTAGCTATAAAGTCAAGGAAAACTAAGGTGCGTTGTGGGTGTAGCTGCGGGTCTGCAACGGGGCCAGAGCATTAACTGCACTGCTGGGAAGGGGAGATGGCACTAAGGGAAAAGCTGCAGCCCAGCAGGACATCTCCTGCAGCCCCAGGAGACAGCTGTGCAAGGGAATAAGGTCTAAGTGAACCAGTGGAAAAATTGTTGTGTTTAATTTGAGTTTGGCAGCCCTCCTTTTTTTCAAATAATTGCAGAATACCATATGAGGAACCTCATGCATTTAGGCGAATGTGATTTAGTTGCTTCTTGGAGCCGGTGATCCTCCATGTTAAGATTTTCAGCTTTAAACTCAAGCATGTTGGCCCATTTTTTTTAATTGCATCTGTTGGGCTAGGCATCCCATCCTTGTCTTTAAACAACATCTCTAAGAACTGGTGAAAAGCATTGATCCTCTCTGGTTGTCCATAGCTCTACGGTCAGATGAGCCAAAATAAACACAAACTGGGCAACTTTTCCAAGACTGAAAACACCTCATTTGTTGAACATCCAGGTCTGAAAGGTGCTTTGTCCATTTTTACTTCAAACTTTCCAGAAAGAAAGGCCTGTTCTTCCAGATGATCATGGATGTAAAATTCCAGATGGATTGTTGCAGACTTCGAAAAGTAGTCTGAAAAAAATGTCTGAGACTGGGAAACTGCTGTGACATGAATACTGTTTTGGACTACTGTCTCTCCTCAAAATACTCCCCAATACAGCAGCAGTGGGCAATACGATGCATTTGGTAGCTTGAACAAACCTGCAAAGTGGTAATATTTTCAGGATTTAAATGATACTAATTGAATTTCAGTGTAATAGAAACACTGAACACATTATAGTACATTTAAATAAAACATTTTACTGAGTTTTAAATGAGGAAGCATTCAGCTGGTTTTGGCTGGAGAGTTAGAGACATGCATTTAGAAAACCTGAGCTTTTTCACACACTGTAATATTAGTTATTTGGCAAGAGACTCTCTAAACCCTCATTAGTAAGGTTGCTGATTTGGCAGCAGTGAAACACGTCTGTTTATGAGTAAATCCTCACGTTATCTTCCTCCACTCTTCCTTTTTGCCGTTTTCCAGTAAGTACTTCTCTCTGGAGCCATCCCATTGCTGCTTTCCTCTGATAAACCATTGGTCCTTCTAAATGCAGGACTTCCCACAGGTGACAAACTGCTCCTTCCAAAAACCATGAACTACACAAAGCTCTGAAACCAACCATGCTAAGGCAGCCATCTCCTTTCCCTTTTTTAATGATTTAGCATTTCAGGCATCAGTCAAGCCAAGAGTAGCATCTGACACTTGTGTGTAGGAGGAGGTTTTTCCCAGGGGTGATGTATAAAATTTACTTGTTTATTTTTTCTTTTTAGGTCTTTAACAGTTCATGCTCCTCATTGTGATGAATGTTTCTGCTGGAGTTCGACATTTGAATTTCTGCACTCAGGGGTAGAAAATGAACTGTTATTTGCTCTGCCCACCTATGAGAGCTCTGCATCAGGAAACTCACCCATACATGAAATCTGGACCTCTCTGATGGCAGCTTGCCCAGAGTTCAGTCTTCTGTCCACTTCCCTCTGCTCTGGTCCCATGAGCGGGAAGCTGGCAGAGGTGAAATGTATCCGTCAAAAAGCCCTTGAGAGGGATATTCTCCCTTGTAGAGCAACACTCTAAGATTCAAATGCATGCAATTTAGGAGCATTGTTTACTCCTCCTCTCTGTGTGAAAACTATAAATCTGTAAGAATAATTGATCTAGAAACTAAGCCTAGTCCATGCCAGCTAATGGGAATTAGCAGTCACTAATGTATGAATGTGGGAGGGGGAGAAAGCAAAGGTCATTTTGACCCATTCTACACCAAAAGCTTGGAGTCTGTTCAGAAAAACTCCTGCCTACCAAGATCCACTAAAAGCAGCGCTTTGATCTCTGTACAATGTGCTCAATTAGAGGGAGGGAATTCTAAAACAAAGGCTTTTTAAAATTTCCTTTAGAATGAATAATTTTGAGGGTGGTGGAGGATGACGGCAACAATTGAAGGAAATCATCGCTCACTATTTGCCCAGAAGTTTTGTTAAAACACAAAAAGCCACGAGGAAGCACGTTTCAGAGGGTGGGTACAGGTATGAAACTGCTCACAGCATGCTGAGATTTGTGCATGGTGCGGAAGACAGACCTTGCTTACTCCAAAAAAGTTAAGGCTTGCAGGAGTTGACCTCGGCTAGAAACCAGAGTGGTTCTTCCCCAAAATGTGTTCGTCTACCATAAGTCTTAGGTACAAAGAGAGGCAGAGCCAGAAACACAGATTGTATCCCTGCTAACGGCATCATTTCCACTGGGAGCACAGAGCAGACCTCAGCCTGCTCTTGTGCCCTAAACCCCAGGTCTGTGCTCATCTGATGCCACCCTAACATTGTGAGGAGCTTTGCCTTGTAGCCTGGACTGCAGGACACACGCAAGACCAGGGTTATCCTCACAGCTCATGCTTTCTTTTCTTAATTCCTACATATATGCTACCTCACCCTGACTGTTTCTCATTTCAACTACTTCAGTTGCAACACTCAGTTGACCGCAGCCCTGAGTAAGTAAGATTTTCCTTTGTTTTCTTCCTGTCTTCCGATTGTGTCCAGTAATTCTGACAGCCACAGATTAATTAAACATGAACCATATGACTGTTGCCTGTCCAGTGTTGCCAGTTGGTGCAGGCAGGGTGACAGTAAAACACCACTCTCCTGATCTGGCAGAATTTCACAGTAGGATAGAGGCTGGAACACTGCTGGTGATGGCAAAATCAGTCCATATGGGTTTAACAGCATTTTCCATACAGGAGATTAAAATCAACTTGCTGAAAGGGAGGGAGAAGCTCTTCAGAACCAGTAAGCAGAGTTCAGATTAAAGTTTTGGCTGAAGACTCTGGCATTCAAGTGAAATGATGTTATTTGTCACAGATCACCGGAAACAAGCCTGGGACAGGAGCAAGCCTGTGGAGATACGTGGCAACCGTGTCAAGTCTTCTCAGACAGTGAGTTACAGATAGGCCCGTGGAAAATGTTGTTTATGCATTATGAAAATGCTCCCAGGGAAATTTAGGTCTTAGAAATCCACCTACAGATCATGCAAGGCAGTGGATTTCTGTGAGAAAATCTGGGTGTGAGGAGACAAGTGGTGATGTTAATGGAGAACGGCACAACAGCTCTCCTTCCACACAACAGCTTGGAAAAAGAGAGATCTGGCACTTGCTGTACTTCAGGACACGAGAAGGTTGTGAATGCAAAACTCAACTGGAACTACTTGTCGAGCTTTGTAGCATTTTAATACCTAATATGAATGGAACCTATAACCGGTTTACTCCGTGTTCGTAAGTCCTGCCACCTTTGAAAGGTCCCTGCTCTCAAACTGTGGTTAGACATCATGTTTCCCCCAAGACAAGGACCAAAAGAGGACACACAGATGGACTGCAGGTGGGGGCTGTTGTAAACGAAGTAATGAAGGACGTGCCTTGATCCCCACACCTTGACCCCAGGCACTTGGCACTGGGAACCTCAGCTTTCCCTCCAGCCACAGAGCGAGCGTGGCACTTCCAGGGTCATGACTGTGACATCTCAACAGGCCTCTGAGGTATCTCCTCAGGTCAGTTTGCTGAGATGCTTGAAGTTGTCTGAGAAATATATGAGCCTTTGCTGCTGGGAGGAATGTTCCTAAGGGCAAAGTTCTTCAAGTTGGATGTGCCCATGTGAGCAGTCATTGTATCAAGTGAGAAAGGAGGTAAATACTAGAAAACGTGATAGAAATTAGTTGCTGGGAGGCATCCTAAGGTGTTTCCCCAAACTCACAACATGAAAGCACCATGGCTTACAGGGGAACTATTAATAGTAGATGTATAAGAAGAGGCAGCATCTCTTGGTACCACATATGAAGGCATGAGGCACTCACTGCTACAGGGTGCTGCTTAGCCATATTCCAAATAGAATATTCCTAGGAATAATAAGGATACACAGGTGTAAATTACACAGCATAACAGCATGTATGTCTGAAGTGATAGTACACCTCCTGGTTCAGAGCTGAAGGCATTCCTTAACAATTTCAGTCCAGGAAGGGTATTCTCTGAGAGAAAATTATTTCAAATTTGCCTGCAGTCATGATTTAATGCAGTTATCTCAAATATTTGCCACTGGCTACTGTCAGAGTCAAGATACTGGATTATATCAGCTTTGGGTCTTTTATAAAATGTCAGCTTCTGTATTCCGAGGATGGAGAAAGACAATCTGTAGATCTATAACTGAGATATACAGAAGATAAATGCAATTTTAATGTCTTTCCCTTATGCCTCACTGACTTCTCTGATGTGGCACGAAGAACAAAGGGTATTCAAATCTAAATTGAGTGTTTCAAAGTCCAGCTGCCTCTGCTGGTTGAGGTGGGCTAAAGAAAGTTGTAACCAGTATTTGGATTTTCTCCTTCTGTTGAGAGACAGTTTTAGCAAAAGGACACATTTTAAAGGCAGACACCATCTTGCTTCAGGTGGAATTTCATCCATCCCATAAAGGCGTGCTCTGACCTCCTCAGTCCCTCCTGTCAACTGTATCATACCCAGATCACCCATGTTACCTGGTGAAGTGGGTTTCTGGTACCTTCTACAAAGCTCTATTAGAAACACAACATTTTCCCTAGGGACTTTGATCCCTCAATGTTTGTCCATCCCTGAAAGTGCCCCAAATCACTGACCTTTATTTGTGTACTCTGAGCAGCTGCCCACCACTCTGAGACAAATGAAGGGTCCTAGTTCCACAAAACTTACAGTTGCTGACTTAATGATTTCCTTAGGCTTTGAATGAGAGGCACAATCAGCATCAAAATAAGAAGTTAAAGAAACAAATACTAACAGGTTAAAACAACAGCCCACAAGAACACAAACAGAACCTGACTCTTTTTTTTTTGAAGCGCAAGAGACTCAAATAATTTATAATGGATGGAGTTCTTTTGATCTCTGTGCTATCCACTTAAACTTTTCCGTACAGTTGCTCAACCATGCAGGGCACAAGGTTAAAGGAAGAAGATTTCCATGGTCAGATGGAGCAACAAGTTTTTTTCCTTTGAGCCTTAATTCTTTTTACATGAATGTGATGACAGCAAGTATACAAAAATGCACCAGCTCATGCGTTTCCCTCTCCAGTCTTTGATAGATGACTTATGTACATATATCCCAGCTGTTACTTAAATAAAGCTGCATGTATACAATATGTTAATGACAACACAGGCCAAACTGTATGATAGCAGTACTTAAAATACATAGGATAAAATCCATATTTTGTCTCTAAAAATCCTAAAACAAACCAATTGACACAACTCAAAACACAGAGCAGCCTGTTTTCAAACCATATGGAAATCAAGGTTTGAATTGACCCTTCTGTTTTTATGGAACATCTGTTCCCCCAGACCAGTCCCAGTACATTCTGACACCCTAACTGAGAATTGGGCTTTACATCTGCCTTTTATACCCGAGGGAAGTCTAAACCATGCAGTAATACTGATTGTGCTTACATATGCTGGGTTTGAGACCTGTCCTTATGACAGGACAAAGCAGAGTTACGGACATTAAATCATCTGTACCCCAGACAGGCTAGGGCACGCTAAAATTGCTCTTGGAGAAGAAGCAGCACAAAGTTTACCTGCTTGAAGTGTCTGGGTTTAGCAGCCAGCTGGGAAACTTCATGGCTCAGTGTGCATCACTGTGTTCTGCCTGATTAGAGATGGGATTGTTCATCAGTTTTTACCAGGAGAGAATGAGTGAGCCAGCGGTCTACACATAGCTGTCATATTTAACAAGACATGTTCACCTGAAATCATAGAACTGTGGATTGGTTTGGGTTGGAAGGGACCTTAAAGGTCACCTAGTCCAACCTCCCTGCCATGGGCAGAGACACCTTTCAATAGACCAGGTTGCTCAAAGCCCCATCCAACCTGACCTTGAACACTCCCAGGGATGGGGCATCTGCAGGTTCTCTGGGCAGCCTGTTCCAGGGTCTCACCACCCTCATGATGAAGAATTTCTTCCTTATATCTAATCTTAATCTATCCTTATTCAGTTTAAAGCCTGTTACCACTTGTTCTATGACTACATACCCTTGTAAAAAGTCCCTCTCCATCTTTCCTGTAGGCTTCCTTTAGGTACCAGAAGGCTGCTATAAGGTCTCCCTGGAGCCTTCTCTTCTCCAGGCTGAAGAACCTCAGCTCGGCCTGTCTTCATAGGAGAGGTGCTGCTATGCAACTTGATTTTTTTGTGGCTAAGACACATGGCTGAGTCCTGATTTTCTAGATGTCTCACTTCCACCTTGCATGATCTTAGACAAATCACTGTGTATTTCCTACCCTTTTTTTCCATCATGTCCAATCTTCTCCCTTATTTGAAAAGGGTAAAATGCCTTGCTATTTAACACATAAGGTTTTCAGGGCTCTGTCTCTCTTTTTGCACACCAGACTCCTGTGTTTACCTCAGGCCTCCAGTGGCCATTATTGTGGTATCTACATTAATTAATGATGCCCTCTTTTTCACAGATACCAGTGGCTCCGCTTCATTAATCAATTAACCTGAGAGACCCAGGAATGCATCAGCAAAGACAGCATGAAGATCCTGGCCTGTTACAGATGAAAGAGTTAATGAAGAACAACAACATTTTTGAACATACCGAGCCATGATAAATGGATGTAGGAAAACACAGGTCTTGACACTCCCTGTCAGCACACAGAAAGGGCCTCGCAGTATTTTCTGATTCACAGACCTGGCTAATCTGTGATTCCACACTGACTTAGAGTACATGAAAATCCCCACTCGCCCATCTGCTGTGAGAACATGTGTGTTGAGGGTTAGACAGGTGAAACATCTCGTATCTGTCAGCAATGCCTGCAAACTGAGGGGGGAGGACTTTGTGAGTGATTTGCATGGAGTTTCTGGCTCAAATAACGTTAAGCTGCAAACGTCTGCAGGCAAGTCTCTGTTGATGAAATAAAGAGCAACAGCAGGTAAGGAAAGGGAGACCAAACTGTGCATGGAACAGATCTTGGTTTGTGTCATGTCAAAGCAAGATCTGACATAATCCAGCAATAAGCACTGTCAGCCTGATAATGGGTCACCTACAAGCGGAGCATCTCTGCTTCGCATCGTGTGTCCTTCTGCAAAATGGGGCTGCCCCTGTGCTGGGCACAGAAGAACAAAAAACAACAAGGGAGATTTTTGCCAGTGGTTTCAAACACAGCCCAAATCAAACCCTCCTAGGGAGGAGTTTTCCACATTCATCATCTGGCTTATCAACGCTGTCCTGAGCGAAACCTAGATGCAGGCTTTGTGAATGCCAGAGCACATGAACAATGGTTGAAACCAGGAGGGTGATGATAAGAAGAGAGTGCAAAGCACATTTCGAGTTCTACCTTTTTAAGCAAGTGTTGGGGCTGGGGAAGCTGATCTTGGGCTGAATGCCAGCATTCCCTGCAATTTAATCCCAGTCCTTGGAGGAACAAGCTGTTATCCTCTCTCCATGCCAGTGTCTCCCCCTTATCTCACATTCGAAATTCTTTAACCACTTCAAAACAAAATATCTCCAAGGAACACTTCAGAAAATGTGTTTTCTTTTGTCTCCTGAAAACACTGATGAGAAGAAAAGCTCTTTTGTGTTTTGTGTAAGAAGCCTTTCAACGCCTGGGCTCTAAGTGCTCTCTTCTGTTCATTCACTTTCCCTGAAGTTTCACTCCATGTAAGTCCTTTCCCCACGGAAGGCTGAAAACCTGAGAGTCCTGCATTGAAGAGGAGGAAGCTTAGGCAATGGGCAGAGCACTGGGCATACAAAAAAAAAAGCATTAAAGGAACACCAAGAAGCTAAGGAAAGCCAGCAAAAGTGCTGAAGTGGAGCCAAGACACACCTTGACACCTTTTCCTTAAGACTTGCAACCACAGCTTGGGTGCTGATGTGGCTGCTTGCTTTGCAGAGTGACATTGTCTCCTTTCCAGCTGTAACGATGTTGTTCATCTCATCTGGTTCATGTGCAAAGGGATGCTGCTGAGCTAAAACACCGGGGGTTGATCAAGGGGGTTTGTGTGTCTCCTACACTCAAAAAACCTGAAGGACGACAGAGTGATGAGGCACTCGGAAAGCTGGAAAGGCTTGGGGAGTTAAGCGTAGATTAGAAAAGTGGGATTTATCTTGAAGAGGGTCTCAAGGAGAGCGACCGAAGCAAGCTCCAAGAGGTGCTCAGGGATGCCTCCCTGTTGTTTTTATAGGCTTTCTTCTTGCAAAAATAGTGTGGGGATTCAGCTCCACAGCAATAAATGGAAACTGTTCCTTGACCTTCAGTGTGGGGATGTATTAATATTAAAACAGGTCTGTTCTCAACCTACTGCAAGCACAACCATTCAAGGGATAATATGAACAAAAAGAGAGAGTGTTAACCCATCACTGCAAACTTGTTACATGCCATACAGATGATGTAAGGCGCAAAACTGATAAAGCATATATTACCGCTGACAGCAGATAGCTGTAACACAACCTGGACAATCTTCTTTGGACAAGGAACAGTCTGCTGCAAGAAGACTTTGCTTTGGTTGCCTGTGCTCTAAGACAGCCATGCCCAAATTGCCAGATCTTTGTTCTAACCAAGGGGCAGTAGGCACATCAGAGCAGAGGTCCATGTCTCTCCTCAGAGGCTCGGAGCTCTGTGGTTTGGCTGTCTTCAGTAGTCTCATGAGTTGTCTTACCCTGCCCAATTGCATGCATATTCTCTTGGTGTCCTGCTCTATCATGTTGGGGACAACAAGGAAGACCAACAGGGAATTCTTATCTGCGCAATTTCTCAGCAAAGTCTTTTCATAACCATGCTCTCTTTTAAGATATTTGCAAATAACTCACCTGAATATTGTTCCTTTGCAACCATGTGTTCCCCTGTGGCTTCAGTTAACATCTGTGGACTACTCAGCTTCCTGATTTCTCACTCCTTACCTGAATTTTCCTACATGTGGTTCTTTGGGTTCTTTGGGTTCTTACTTAGACATGCTGCGGTGGAATTCTGTGATCTATAAGATAAGAACAGATATTGTGTTTGAAGCAGTTGGTATGCTCGAAACCAAAAAGGTAGGTTTATTGCAGAAATTATTAGGCAAGGGTGTCCAACTTGTGCTTGTTGTTGAAGTTCGGAACAGATTTGCCAAATCATCCTCTTTGAGACTCATACTCCATGCACTATGTAAGACCATCTCTATAGTTCATGTGTTTGGACAGCCGCATCTGATGCTGGTTCAGTGAAGAACTGTGAGAACTATCTCAGGGCCAAGACTGCATTTTTGAACTGCTAGAACATTGATACTGCTATGACTTAAAAAAAAAAAAAAAAAGAAAAAGAAGTTTAATGTCTAACTAAGAATTTATATTCAATAGGATAGAAGATCTAAACTGTCCTGTGACATCCTGGCACTTAGAGGTATCTACATGACTTTAAAATTTCCTAACCTTAAAAAGAAGAAAACATTTCTCTCCTAACTCAGCAATTGTGTGCAAAGTTCGATCCTATGGTACAATTTTATGTCTGATTCAGAAAAGCCCTACAAGACTATGTTTATAATTCAGGCACTGACAAAGTTGTAGCTCAACATACGAGGTCTCTATCTGGGAAAATATACACGAGATGGTGAAGGTGTTAAAGTTTAATAACATCTTTTGACCACAATTTTTTTTTTGCACTTCCCCCTCCCCCTCCAGTGATTTTAAAGTAATGGATTCACACCATGTAAGCAGCCCCTATTTTGCTCTGGCAGAGAAGTGCTTATCTCTCTGAAGGAGACGTCGCGGTGACTGTTTATGAACAAACCACACAAAACTTGGCTAGATCTTAATGGGCCTATTGATGCAGTATCAAGGGTGAAGTAGACTTGGACCCCACAGCACGTTCAAATTACATGGCTTTAAGTGAATTTAGAGCTCGTAAAAGGAGCTGGTTTGACAGCCCAGGAGACTAAAATCCTCTGTTTACCTCCAGAACAGATATCACATGGACCGCTCACAAGTCCCCCTCTGTGCTACTCCGCAGAGGATCGGAGTTGTTACGGCTCCCAGCTACACAGCCTGGCTCTGAACTTCAGCCTGCAACAACCTGGGCTTTTAGCTCTGGAGGCACCTACTTCAATCCCAGTGTGTCAGCCAAGACAGACGCCATAACAAACTTCCCTAACGTGTTCCAGTCCTACCCCAGAGAGCTCCTTCTGAGGGCTGAACAACATTACTCTGTACCCAGTAAGTCAAATACCGCTATGGCATTAGTATGGAGAGGAAGAATTAAAAAAAAAAAAAGTTTAGGGATAAGATCTCAATGGGCAGAAAGAAAGACGAAAGGTAATGAAAGAAAGAAAAATTAAAACGAAATATCAGGAAAGACTGGTCTGCCTCACACTTTCCACAGCAAAGTTAGGAAGGTAGCTGCATTCGAGAGACATTTGTGCTATTAGATCTAGGAGATCTCTATAGCGCCATTTTCGTTCATAGCAAAAAAGGCCAAACTTTCAAGATCCCTTCATTGGTGGAATAAGCTTTCAATGAAAATCTTTATAAATACATTACCCCAGGGTTTGGTTCTTCTGGAAAGGAACTTTAACTAATTCTGTGTTGGCCAGGAAAAGTAGAAAATTGCCAACTATCTCTTCTGTTCAGAGAAAGAGGGTGTTTTTTGGTAATTCAGACTAGAACAAGGAGGGCTCTTAGGAAAAATGCTTGCTTTGGGGAAAGGAGGTGGATATAAGGCAGAGGGGCATGCAGGGAGCTCACAGGCTCTTTGGGCTAGCAGGTACCCGGCTAGCCATAAACAGACAATACCCAGACAGCAGCCCTACATTTTACCGTGTTATTGCTGATGTTCAGGTCCAGCTGACCTGTTGTTAGATCAATGGAAGGATGCCTGCAGGTTCCAACAGGGCTTGGGTTGGATACATAAAGAAACCTGCTGCATCTTATGGTTTCCAAGCTGCCATTGCTGGTGCAAGTCCAGGTGTAGCTCTTTATTGCCTATTGAATGGTGGCGTGAGACCTTCATAAGGTCTGTGTGCAGCTGCCTAATGTTGAATGGCTGGTGTTGCACTGCCTAATGAGATGTGGCTAGAAGCCCTCTCAAATAGGGGGAAATGTTTCTTTGTTTTGGCACTTCATTTCAGTTCGCAAGCAGTCAATGGAATTTTCCTCTGACTTTAAAAAAAACCAAAACACTAAACTCACCTTCGGTCAGAAATGAAACACGGAAAATTTCAGCAGTGGTGGTTGGACTTTTTTGAAAGTTCCAAGTGGATTAAAGAACAAAAAATGCATGAAGATGGTCGGTAAAGCAGACTGTGCAAACGCAGACTTGCAGATTGACGATGCAGATTCACAGTGACGAAAGTGCAAGGCCCTTCACTCTTTGCGTAAGAGTGGCGATCGCGTTGTGCAGGTCTGAGAAAGCGAATCATTCAGCAGTTCCAGTTCCTAAAAGCTGGAAGGAGACAGCTGCTGTCCACTCTGAACGTGAGCATCAGCCAGTTTCTATTTGCTCACTGTAGTGTTGATTTCACAGCAGCCGATGGAGCTTCATCGACATCAGGAGAAGCAAACACAACGTGCTCTGACAGAGCTGTGCACTGAACCAAGCCCTGTTTACTCCTACGACAAGAATAAACATGAAGACTGGAAAATTTTCACTTCCTGCTCTCCACCCCAGTTTAGTTGCTTTTTTGTGTCTTTTATTGTTTTCCCTGTATTTGAGCTGCAAATAGGAAGAGATAAAAACACCCTCACAGGAAAGTAAAGCAAAGCAAAGAAAAAGCACCTCTCACGTCTTTCATTGCACAGGTCTGATTCTGATCTCACAGAGTAAATCTGAAGCAACTCTACTCAAGTGAATGGGTTCATTCTGGAAAGTCAGAAGTGAGTCCAATCCTGTATGTTTTGTTTTGCTGGGAAGCTGTAGTGGGGTTTTAAAGCAAGCATTACACCCATTTGTTTAATGAAAACCCTCTTTCTTACACAGTAATCATGGGCACCTCTCTCTTTTAATTGCTTTTAAAATGCAGAGTATTGGTGAACTGCAGTGGTAATTTTATATCCTGGCTCCGTTTGGCCCTGATTGCATCAGTAGCAGGTAAGAAGGAAGGGCTGAATAGCACTTCACTGTTTGGTAAAATAATTACTGCTCTGGCTCAACATTTCAATTAATCCTTTCAGTGCTGCTGCAAAATGTTCGTGCCTGTGAGTCCTAACCACATATCTAGTGGTATAATAATCTATCATTCCTGTTCACCCTCATACGATTTTCTGTGGAGTCCCTCATGCAAGCTGAGACAGCGAGTGAGAGAAGAAATGAAGAAGATAAAAAGAGTAATTTGATAGGTGTGGAAAAAGGAGAAAAAGACAGGTTTGGGAGCATGTCCTGAAGGTGGAGGACAGCATGCTGCTTCACATCACTGTGGCAAAGAAGAGAGCAGGTAAAAGTGCCTTTTTAAAGGCCTAGAGCTTCCCCACTTGGTCTCAGGCTTGGATCTCTTAGGGTTGCCATTGGTCTTGAAATTCCCACAAAACTGCTTCCATTCCCTTGCCTTGGGGCTCCTCAATGGTCGTAGCCTGGTGGGACAGAGGGTGAGGCATGAAGACCCACAGTTGCTGACTGGTGTGTGAGAAATATGAAAGCCAAGTCCCCAAATCCTCAGTCCCAGCCAGTTGATGGTTGCGTACGCGGCCTTGACCCATGCAAGGGGCACCAGGTAAGGGTGTTAGTCCTAAACTGCTCTCAGATGGGCCCAAAGCATGCAAACCAACCTCTCTCCTTGGCATTGAGGTTCTCCTCTGAGTGCTGCTTTACTTTTTCCTGTGCCAGGGCGTGAGCAGCTCGCCCAGGTCCCCATATTGCACTGGGGCTCCTGCAAATGCTGATCCTCTCGCAGCCCAAGCCATGCAAGGCAATAAGGCACTTATCTTTTAGGTAACAAGAAGTTTCTCATTGCTGCAGAGAGCTTGCAGTTGAGGACTACGGGAGCTCAGCTGCTAACCCAGAAAAATTAAAAATCCGAAGACTAACTACTATTTTTTAAAATCTCATAATTTTTAACCCATTAGTTTTTAGGCTTGGCTAACAATGCAGTTCTGAGGGTTAGTTGTATTACATAAATGAACTTATCCAATAATAATTAGCTCAATTAGAGATAATTAACAAAGAGCATAGGAACTAAACCATTGCAGTGAAACAGCAATGGTGAATCACTGAGCCCCATGTCTGCTTGAAGTGAAGGGAAAGAGTTGAAGATAATCTGGGGATTTTATTATATCTGTGTTTGTGATGTTTTTGGAGAATACTTGCTCTGGAGAAGCTGGGACATCTGAAAGTTCACAGAGAAAAGTGACATTTGAGTCATTACTTTTTTTAAATGGTCTGAAATTAATTTGAGAAGAAATTAGGGGGAAAAAAAGGGTAGTTTGTAAAATATAGGACTTTTGATCAGAAACAGAAACTTCAACAGAAACTGGCTCCAGCCTCTTCCTTCCATAGCAATCTTAAAGGCATGTAGGAGAGCTCCTTGGCCTGTTTATGCTCCATCTATATATTTCCATAAACTTATGGAAACAGCAGCTGGTCCAGAGGACAGAACATCCCTTCTCAGTTGAGATAAATGAGTCCAGGAGAGAGTGCCAGTGTGAACACTTCTTTTTCTTGCCTGATAGTGAAGAACCCTGTATCAGGTAGATAACAATTTTGACAGAAAAATATGTTTCTGACATCGTGATGCTCACTGAGATGCAGCAAGACCAGTTCGGCTGTAGACTCCCTGTGTCACTTGGTACCAAGGGTCTGACCTTATTAACCTCAGTTTGCCATGGGTAAAGTGGGGGAAGCATGTCCCTCACTTCACAGAGATGCTGCAAGGATTTGCTCCTTGCTCCAGAGATGCAAATAGACAACAGCCACTGATATGGATCACCCGATAGACTGAGTATTACACCTTGAATAATTAATATTTGCAACAAAGAGACCATGAGACGCCCTTGGGCTGAAGGATGTTCTCCTGAAACATTTGCTGGGTGATTTTAAAAAGAGAACAAAGTTGCAGATACAGAGTATTAGCATTTGTGTTTGGTGATTTTTAATATTTTTTTCAATATTGGAGAGCCGTCCTCCTACCACTGAATTTTCTAAGTCAATAGTTTGCTGCAAACTGTTCGCTCGGCTAATCCCAGTAGAAGGCAACTTTCATATTGCATTCACAAGAGCGTCAGCCTTGTTCCGAGCCTGTCAGCACAAGGGATTTCTGTTTGTGAACAAAAGTCTTTACACATTCTGGCTCCGAACGTGTGCACTGTCCTTTCGAAGCCAAAAAGACTCTCTCCCCGTGCCAGTTTGTGTTTCCAAAGTTGCTCTGCGTCCTCTCGTCATCAGCCAAGCTGTGCTGAGCTACTGAACTACGTTTTTGGAATTACAAGGAGAGCTCGTCTAGAGGGGGAATGAGGACAAACTCCACAAGCTCTGGGCCAAATCCTTCCCAGGCGGTACGTGCCCGCGTCCACAAGGAAGGTGCTGCTGTGTGCAGGCGCTGGAGGATCTCGATTGTATTGTGTTTAAGGTGCCGATGTGTTTTTCTGCTTCTGTCACACAGTTTTGGGTTTATTCTGGTGGAAATGAGAGCAGGAATTAGCTCGGCTGCTACCCAGGAACCTTCCTTAACCTTCCGTGGGTGCTTCACAACATCGTCTCCAAAGGAGCCCAGCACTCTGGCACGTAATTTCTCAGAGGCACAAAGATGTGAAGTCACCTGTGATTAGAGACACAAGTGAGGCCCCACATGTCTGAAACATCGATGAGGTGACAGCATCCACCGACATCTGGATCAGGCTCAGGGAGGCAGGGGAGCAGCAGACCTCACACTGGCATTTTGGAGTCACATCATTTCGTACTTCACATAAAGATATATGTGTTGGTTTAAAGCATCTCACTTGTACGATGAGCACTATATATTGTTATATTTTATGGAGGGAATACTGCAGTTTTCCTGCAGCAGTCAGTGAATCTAAATTCTGTTATTCCTCCATGACCACGGCAGAAATCTCTGTCCTGAGTATTATTTCTTATAAGGGATATAGATGCCAGTTGTGTTTCATAAGCCAGTGTCCTTAGAAATTCCGCCATCTAGGAGAGCTGAGCACAGGGAGAAGCTTGTGAGCTATGATATATATGAGATTTAGGTAGGAAAATACCAGAAACGGTTCTAAAAGTATTTGGAACCAAGAAGCCTTCGTGAAACAGCTCATACACAAAAGGGCATTGAATGTCAGGACAGTGTAGCAGGTATTTTTTTCACCAGCAATCTTTTATTAGCTAATTAATAACGAGGTGGACAGTGTTACTGCTGTTCTGTCCTTCACCTCATATATATGCTCACAATCTGTGCTGACATACAGGTATTAACCTCGGACAGAAATTACCACAAACAATGATGTGAAGATAAATTAAATTAGTTTTACAGTGACTTGTTTTGTACCTACAGAAATGGGAACAGTCCCTAGAATCCTACAGAAACTTTTTATTCTCTCAGGTACACTGTTTTAGAATTTACCAATGCAGTAAAGTTATAGAAGTAACGAATAGTAGGAAGAACAGAGGGAAAAAATGAGATTGTGTTTGAAAAACACTGACCTTCCCTATAGAAATTGCTAGCATTTTTAAGAAAGCATAATCTCTGCAATATAAAGTTTTGCTTACACCAAAATTTTACAAGGTGTAAGGAGCTTCTGGATCTTTCCAGTGGAGATATTTTGGACATGGCAAAAAGTAGCTCATATTCCTATTGCCTAGAAAAGTACAGACCAGGTCTTGCATCAGCATGTCCATGGGAAAGCAGGTAGACAGGAACAAACTTGCAGAAAATATTGTACCTGACTGCCACACTGTGAAATGTGAGAGCAGAGTCAGACCAAAAACCCCGTAATGTCCACTGACTGAAATCATCTTGGTCTCTTACTGAACCAGAAAAGGAATGTGGGAAAGTAGGTTCAAGTCCCTGCTGCTCCACAAAATATCTGTATGGCCCTGAGCAAATCCCTTCTCTGCTCTGTGCCATGGTTGCTCATCTATGGGAGGAATAAAAATACACTTAAAACATCTCTGCACGCGAGGCCATAACTGTACTGTGAATTCTGAGGTACTTAGGTAGAAGAGGATGAAGAACTGACTCTTTTCAGACTTAAACCCAAAAATGAGAGGATAATTGTTTCAGGACAACACAAACCTGATTTTTTTGAATACTTGACTTATTTAGTTTTTGGTCATTTCTAACAAAATCAGAGAGTGAGTTCACAGAATCGATGTGAAATGGTAGTGATCGGGATCATTGCCTATACAATGGAAAACCCAGGTTCAAATCCCGCTGTTGCTTGCCGTGGAGCTGGTGTGAGGCTGGTGGTCCCGCACCCTCATTGCCCATTCCTGCTGGGAGAGGAGACATTTCTGCACACATGGCCAGCAGAAAGTGCTCAGCAGGAGGGAAGTCCTCTGGGAGAGGATGCCAGCCCCATTTCACAAAATCTTTACCTGTTCTGAGTTGTTCCTTCCTGCACCAGCACAAATGTCTTACTTTTCGAAATATAAGGAAAACAGAGGATTTCCCACCTTGCCTGCCTGGCTTGTGGTTCAGGTGTCACCAGGGGACACAAGGGTCCAGATTCAAGTTCTTGTTTCGCATGAGCTGCAGTAGGATTTTAATCTCAAGTCTTTTCATGACCAGTGACTTCTCTCCCATGCAATAGGAAAGTATCTTGGCCTCCTCCCTTGAACAAGTTTTCATCTGATCCTATATGTTTCTGAACAAAAAAAAAAAAAAAAAAAGTTTTTGAGTAATTCCATACCAGTTGCCCTTTGCACTATTGCCAGGTTGTCCCTGTTTCCCGCACAATGCGTCAAGAGAAGCACTGAGGATGCCTTTTAATGGCAGCTCAGAATTCTCCTCCCAAAGAAAACATTCCCTCAATGAGCATGAAAAGAGGGGAAAACCATCCAGAGCGGTGTCAAAAACAACTGTGAAAATAGTAACAGGCTGTTAGATTTTGTGAATTTTAATGATGAAGTGTTAATCCATTAAATGGAAGGGGTTTGTCCACCCTGTTATCAGGGCTACTTATTTAATGATGAGGACGCAAACATCCACGCTTTCCTGACCAGTTTCCCTTGGGCGTCTCCAAGGGCAGGACCATCTCAGCCTATTTAGGACTTGTGTACATGGAAATACACCCCTGAAAACCCCACAGTGTGGCTGGTGATAAGCAGAGGTGGAAAAGTCCTTTCAGAAAACCGAGCAAGAGAATAAAAGTTAGTAGAATGAAAAAGTACTGTGCTCAAGTGTGACTTTTCAACATTAATGCCACTGCCACAAATTAGTTTTGTCAGCTCTTAGAATTCAGTAAGAGGTTAGTGATGCCCGCATGAATTATAGTGATGTAGTTACATGCAAGTAGTTGGTTTTTATTATATACTCACCTGAATTTAATTTTCTCCTCTTCCGCAGTCATCCAGTAGACTGTTCTCTAGGGGGACGTTTACATTTTGCCTTTGAATGTACAGGAATTTCAGCAGAGGTAGTTTTTAATTTTTTTATTTTTTTAACTGTATTTAAAAAAATCGTGATAAAACACAAGATTTCCTATATTTTCCAGGCACTGTGAGGTCTGCAGCCATTCTGGAGTGATAATGATCTCCAGAGACATTATAAACAGCTGTATTTTTCAGAATAAACTTTTTTTCTTTTAACAGATTCTTCTTTGGAGACCAAGCTGTTAATTTAGGAGTTTATTCCCCAGAAACTGCACTTACTAAGCTGTATGTGCCTTTCTATCTGTTACATAGCAAGGGGTCTTAAGCTGAGGTGAGTGGAAAAGAAAACAAAACTAGATGTATGGATGAACCAATGCAACAAGAGATTCTACATTTCGGACTATATAGCTAATGTTCTGTTAGACACTAATTGCTAACCCTCATCAGGCGCTTGGAATTGACCCGAGTTTGGTGAAGATAAAGCATAACAATAAAAGAAGGTTCTGTCAGAGCAGTAGTACACAGATTCTGGAGAACTGGATTTGGTTACATGAATCAGTCTAAAATGACCTCAAAAGGACAGTGTGACCAAGCCCACCACAGTGTTTAAGGTGTTTAATTTCTCTTTGAAATCTCTGGTGAAGTCAGAGGTCTGTCATCTCATGTGCCATGACTATAGGTTGCTTCCAGATATATGACTTAATACCCATTTTTCTCAGGAAAATGGAAATAGCAAACACTCCCTTCTAGGCAATAAAAAGTCTATCTTGACAAGCTGAATAAACAGTGATATCCATAGTTAGCAATAGCCAGTCTTATTCTGTAAATCCAAAAATGCAGCCTATATCTCAAATCAGCTGGCATTCTGTGAGAACGGAAACAAGGTAATGAGAAATGGAAATCTAACATTTTCAGATTATTTTCTTAGCAGCTGCATAGAAATCAATCCCTTTAGCCATCAGATGATCAAGCAGATATAATTCATGTTGCAATGAAAAGTAGCATCTCAGACACTTCCATAACCCCAGTTCCTCAGTGCCAGCTGTTGAAAGTTTTAATCTGAGTCATTCTCGCAATGTAAGTAAGTAAGTAAGGAAGGAAGGAAGGAAGGAAGGAAAATACAGTAGGAAAATACCTCAATTTTACAGCTGAGGCTCAACTCCACAAGAGGAAATTAGACCCTATGTACTATCTAGGTGTCCCTGGAGGAAATTTTGCCCCAAATTCAGATTCTTACCAATTGCCTGCTGCCTGTCCTGGAGGTAACTTTGGACACCTCAATTCCTCCTTTAGCACGCAGGAAAACCAGTTTTCACAGACATCTAATACCAAGGTGACTTCGGAATTACTATTAATTAGATGTCTCCTATTAGACCTATTAGTCTTTTATTAATTTTATTAGACTTCTTCCTTACATTTTCTGAGAAAATGTCTTTCACTTTGGGTTTGCAGAACCACAAGCATTTGTGGAATATTTACATGAAAGACCATGAAATCAGTTAGCAAAAGGGGATCTTCTGTTAGGCTGAAATTTGCTCTCAGTGGAAATGACATGCTACAAATCAAGCTATTTAATTTATAGGTGAAAAAATCTTTCTAATGAATTGCTACAATTTAGGTGGTATAGAAATCAATTATTTTTTTTTCATAGGGCATAAGAGGAACAACTTATTTCACTTCATCATATCTTGCAAATACTTCACATTTTTTTGAAATGACTCAGTGACTTTTTTATTGACATTGTATAGCATTTCTGGAATGTATTAGTATATTCTTAGGCTCTTTTCTCATTTTTTCTGTTGTACATTAAAGCTGAACTGAGAGCAAGATGTTAATTTAGGCTGGAAATGAAGAAAAGCAAGTTTGTCCAGATATATTCATGACTATTTTTCTTGTAGAGGAAACAATAGCAGAATAACTGAGCTCTCTGCAGTATTGTTGCCTTATTTCTGGAACTAAACCTGAACTAGAGCGGTTTCTGACTCCCAGTTTGTCCTGGATTCCAGAAGCAAGTTGTTCTAGTACCATTTCTAATCTCTCTGGAAGGCAGATGGACTGGAAACCTTGCAAGAAAACTGCAATATGACAAACTCAGCACTTTAGGAGGGTTTGCATGTTTATTCAGGAATTCGGTATTTGACCTAATCCTAAAATCTGAAGGCAGTGAGTGCTCTCCTCATTGAGAGGGGTCAGTTAAACCTGAGCACAGCTCTGAAATTCCAGGGTTCAACCATCAATTTTCCTAATAACTTAGTTTTAGTTATTCTCTATCTCTTTCCAGAACCACAGCAGATGAAGCAAAATTTCATCATCCTAGCAGTTTGATGAATATAATTCCCGCATTTATGAAGTAACTGACACAAAGGCAAACAAACAGGCAAATACAAGTGTGTTGCTCTTTTAGCTCCATCCTTAAACGTCCCCAGGGGTAGAAAACTCATGAAAGCTAAAGTGTTCTCATAAGTTTTTCTTTATTAGCTCGATTAAAAGCTCTTTAGAGGGCCCTTTCACCACAGGTACCTTTGGGCACCAATGTTTTGTTGAACTTGTACACCCTTCCTCTGAAACGGAGGTTACTCGATAACCATTTACAACACTCAGTGCATTGATGTATGAGGGTGCACAGCATCGGTCACGGATTTCTGGAAGCGTATCCTCAGCCAAATCACAAACAAAGTCCTTAGTAAATATCTATCAGCCTTTCTCTCTTGTAAGCTTCACCAGAAAATTTTCTGAGATTGTGGAATGCTGCATTAAAGCTTACAATTCCAGGCAGAGCCTCCTCCCATTACAGTGTTGAACTGTGTCACAGGTAAGGTTCATTTTTTCATTCAGCCAACCTATCTTAGAACCAAAATGACAGACGTGGACTGATGGTGGCTACCTTGAATTTCTATGTTGGTAGGTAATGTTGATACTATGCACATTGTATGACAACAGGCAGCAGTGAAAGACAAAGTGTTTTTTATATTCAAAGGTGCAGCTTTAAAGTCTTTCTTCTTGGGGGCTCTTTTCTTACAGGTTCCTTTCTTTTGTGACTCATTTCCACCTCTCCCAGCTGAAATTAATTGTTCTTCAGCTGTACCTCCTCAGTGCTTGTGGGGGCTGTTTTGCTGAAATCTGTGTTTAAAAACAGTGCCTTTAAAAGGAGCAAGAGAGAAGCTACTTCTAACTTACACACTGCACTAACAAGTGTATAACAAGAGCTAAAAGGATGAGAAGAGGTGGCACATGAGTGGGAATGAGCACTGATTCTTTTCCTTGTTGTCAGCCTCCTTATTTTTGTTGTAAGGGAGCTTTATGGATACTTTTAGCTTTGTGTTGTTGTGCAGAAAGTACAGCAGCAATCCTTGGGGGGGCCCAATCCAGGGAGCAGTACTGAAGCTGGAAACTCACTGAACTGGATGGGAGAGTTTCTCCAGGAGACAGGAAAGCTGCTGATGTGGAGAGGGAAGGATTAATTTGCTGCCTCTGTCCACGCCTGCTAGAAAAAGGATGGGCTTCAATTGCAAAAGGCCATGTTAAACTTCCTTTTCCTCAATATTGGTGAAGCTGGCAACGGCCTTCCCATTGCTTGAGCATCAAATATCGCTGTCAT
Source organism: Pampusana beccarii (assembly GCA_013399365.1). Taxonomy (NCBI): domain Eukaryota; kingdom Metazoa; phylum Chordata; class Aves; order Columbiformes; family Columbidae; genus Pampusana; species Pampusana beccarii. The sequence continues at coordinate 84,802 of VWYH01004244.1, read as the reverse complement.
CATCCACCTCATTGCAACTGTCTCCTTCCAGGGTAGTAAAATGTTCCAGTACCAAGAAAGCAGCTAAAATGTTGTTCTAGGTAGGATATGAGAGAACACTGAGTTTAAGGGTCTATTCTCTGTTTTGCAGGGCCTGAAAGAGGCCTGGAGAATCCACAGCAACAGACTTGCACCAAACTGCACCAAGATTGCTCAGCCACTTTCAAGGAATATCCTGACTTTTTTCTCATCCCTGTACTTCCAGATTTGCCTTACTCCATTTCAAATTCTGACAGTTACCTTTAGCTTTTTACAGTTCCGTCTCTTTTTCTCACTCACCTATCATCTCTGCTTGAAATATTAACTCGTGTACTGGCCATACAACTATACCCTTGTTGGATCAGCCCTACCATCGTTGCAAGTAGCTGCAGCCTTTTACTGCACTGTGGTTTGCACCTCATCCCTTAAACAAAAGTCTGAACACAATGATATGTTATTTTTCTCAGAAAGGGAAAAAAAAAAAAAAAATCAGTCTTTTTCAGGCTCCTTGGAGAAAGCTTGAAAACTTAAGCTGAATAGGTAGTTGCAGTTGGAGGAGATGTTCTCCAGTAATATGGTGCTCTCTCAGAGCACACCTGCTTGCTGAACTAAGAGCTGAGAACAGGGTCTCTGGGATGGGAACCCACAGGAGATGGCAATGCCTGGCCTACCCTGCTGTCACCGAGCTGGAGAGCCTTGAGGACCATGGGAGCATGGGAATAGGTCTCTATTTTGGCAGTTGTTGGTTGCATTGGCTCCTTGAGGCTGTTGATAGCTAAGATGTAAGGAGAGAATAGCTCGTCACACAGCAGTACCAGAGCTGAGGAAGAAAAAAGACTCATTAGAGGATGAAAATCTCCTTTGAACATTTTCTCTTGAGAAAATTGCTCACGACTAATGGCAGCAGAGCCTCAGATGACATCTGGGGCAAATCCTTTAAACATTGCACAGACATTCCTTAAGCCTGATGTTTGGGGGGAAAAATTTTCTAGACTTACCTAAGAGTGAGCCAATACAGTGGGAGTCACAAATGGAAATGGCATTAAAACCCAATAAAGGATAAAAACATTAAAAGAGCTTCTTTGAAAAGATGCCAACTGCTTTCAATAAATAAATAGCTGCGGTGTTATCTCTGCATTTTGTAGGGTAGTAATGGTAAATGCAAGGAATTAATGCAGGTACTAAAGAAGCTTTATTTAAAGAGGTGAAGCAGTAAGTTCTTAAAGTAGAAGTGCTATATAGATTGTGAGAAAAGTCTGCTGAGAGAAGGAAACACAAAATTGCATCCTGAAAACAAGAAGCACTCTGAAGGAGAAATTCATGGTGAAGTAAACTGGAACTTTTCTTCAGAGAAACACTTAAAATGAAACCGCTCCCTTCTCCTTCTTCTTCCCAAGCTGCTGACATGCATAAAAAAAGTATGTTTGACCAGCAGCTTATTTGGAATGTTTTCTCCTTCCCCAACGAAAATGTGTTATTTCTCTAAACAATATGCCACTTAATACCAACAGAAGTCTCCTTAGCAGATAGGACATAGTTGCAAGGATTCAACCCATGCCAGGGTTTGGATCTAGGAAGGAAATCCCGCTAGTCTCAAGTATTTACTTATTTAGTGATTCTTTCCAAGGTCGTATTTTTAAGCTGTAGGGGAAACCATCCTGAAGAGTAAACTGAGTGACTGGGAAGTTGAAGTACAGAAGCTTGCTGTGACCGAGTTAGTAATGCTCTCTTTAAACAGTGGCCTCACTGAAGAATTGAACTTAAGTGCCTCGGCAGAGTAAAGCCTATGTGTTGTCTTTGGGAAGCATTTCCAGCTTAATAGGGATGAAGTTTCCTTTATGCTTGATGCAGCAGCACATTTCGTTTCACAAATTTCCTTTTCCACCCATTTAAGCAATTAACTTGGAATGAATGAGATGCCAGATGAATATTACTGCCTTAAGAATCAATAGCTGCTTCTGAGGTGGCTCTGGAGAAAAGAAGGGTCTATATTAGCCAGCTGTGCATTTTGACGTCTTGCCAAAGCCACGCCACCTCAGCAATTACCTCAGAAGCCCTGTACCCATGCCTCTGTGTGCCCCATTTCAGCAGCAATTTGTGCCCTCTTATTTTCCTCCTGCTCTGGCTTATGGGAGAGGAATGGTGACCTTTTGGGATGAGAGAGCAGAGAGGAGGCTTTGCAGGCTTTGTGCCTCGCTCCTTGCCCACAGAAGGGAGACCCCAGGGGACATACAGTGTACATCTGGACACTTCAGCCTGGGCACGGGCAGATAGCATGAGAGAAGATGGTGTTAATTACTCCCAGTGCAGCTTCCAAGTCCTAGTGATATCCTCTAACCTTGTAAAGGTGTCCTGTGTATAGTCACCAGCCACTTTGCTGCTTCCCACAGCTGGTGTGAAAAGGAAAGAGATGAAAAGTCCATTGTGGGTAGAGAGGAACCTGATGTCCCCCAGGGTAACACAGGTACACTTCCAGCTGCCTTGTTCAGCTCACTGTCCTCATGTGGATCAACTTCTGATTCAACGAGTTAACCACTGCTCTTCAAAGGAAGAGAGCCAAGCAGTTGTCCCTGTCTATGGTATCTTCTGGCAATAGTGAGGGGAAAAACTGAAAAAAAGGGATGATGTTTTGATGCTAACAAGACACTAAGCATGTCTAAAATATGTTGATGAAAACAAGCACAGATAATAGTTGGCCCTGATAAAGCAGTTCTTAGGAACAGAGCTGGAAACTCTTCTGGATCATCCCTCACCAAAAGCATTGTTAAATATCTCCCATTTGTAGGATATTTACTGCTGGAGATGCCTGACCTGGAAAGACATGATCAGGTTAAACATGAAGTGCTTGGAACAAAGGGCTCCACTCCAAGGCACCATCCCCACCCAGGCAATAAGGGATAGACTGGAAGGGGCAGCTTACTTGTGAGTTGAATATTTGCCAGCTGAATATCGCAGACCATGAGATGCTGTAACAAAACAATTAATCTCTCCCTGCAATCTGTTGAGGTTATTTTCAGCACAGGTCAGCATATTCAGGCTGAATTTTCAAATGCGGGTTCTTACACTGTTCTTGCAATACATTTACTCGTCCGCCTCAGGAAGCAGGTACTTATCGCTGTGGTTATGTGGTCTGCATGAGCAAAGCCTCGTACGCACAGGGAAAGCGATCCAGTGTACTCCTGATAATCCATCTTATGCAATGGGAACAATTTCCTTCCAGACTGAAGAGTATTGTTGTGTTCTTGAAAACTGGGAAATGTGGTGAATGGGGTCAAGAAAGAGGGAAATCTGAGACTTGGCTGGGGTGGCCGCCTGTGGTGGCGTAGCTTGCGGGGTGCTCCAAGCAGGGCCTAGGATGTATATCACTGAGCAAGTTCATGAAGATCCCAGTTCTTTTGGGCAAAAAAGCAGGGATGATACCACTAGAAACGCTGCCACTGCAGCACTGTTGAATGTGGCCTAATTTATGGTGAAATGAGTGGCTCGTCGAACCCAGGGCTTTTGGATTCGTGAGCTATCATACAATAGTTGCCTAATCCAGGGCACAGCAATAGAAATGGGAATTGCATGCGTTTCAATTTAAGCATAAATCTATTTTTGCATTCGCTTCTTATTTTGCTCTCTTAGGTTTGGCCGTCTGTCAGAAAGCACCACATCCGATCCTGCTAATTCCTTTCTTTAGGTCCTTCCTGTCAGAGAGCTGATGTGATCTTGCTGAATTCTTGCACAAATTCACTTTGTACAGTTTGACCCTCTGGTATTAACAGTAAGTTTCCTCCCTAACAGGGAAAACAACAGCATTATAAACATATGCCTTCATTTACACACAGGTAAGCTAACACTTAGAAGTCTGGATTTGGTTTCCTACATGAAAGGAGTTCTGGTTCTCAGAGGTGTTGGGAACACACGCCCCAATGAAAAAGCTTGATTTCAGGCATATAAGACTGAAAAAATTGGCATATTGAACAGGAATAACTTCTGATGATAGAAAGTGACAGCCCCAAAACTCAGTGGAAATAACCTTAAAGCCCGTGTTGCTTAAAGCAGCTCCCTTCATGTGGAGTTTTTCTTCTAGTGCTGTCTGAGATACCCTTAGTCTGGACTGAATTATTTTCCCTCTTGACGTTCAGACTTTTTTTGGTTTTCTCCTGGAAGGAATTATTCCTTCACCAGGGCTGAATAAAATGCAAATGTGCCAGGTTGGCTTTGGTTTTGTTTTAACAAACACTTTGGTTATACTTAATTTTATGGTTTTTGCTTTGTCACTGTGATTTCTCCAGCACTACAAAGCTATATTCATTTAAAGCGAGCACTAAAGCGAAGTGATCCAACAAAGATATAAAGATGTGTTTATGATGGAAGCAATGCTGCAAAGTCAAGACTGACACAGCACCAAGCAATATCTAGGTTGTACTGAATGTGGAGATCCTCCCCCACTCCCTCAGACTATAAATTGTTGCTGCCACGTCTCTTCTGAGCAAACTCAGTATGCCAGATCAGGTATTTAGAAGTTGAATCCTGGGTAACTTTTAGGTCAAAGCATCTTTCGTACCAGAGTGAAAAATATATGCTAACAACTTTTTTCATAACCATACGAAAAGTAAATGCATTCATTGTTCTCAAGAGACACGGGTTTAGGAACTAAAGAACTAATCTGAAAGGTACAAACCCAAAAAACATCAGAAAAGGTATGAAATGATGTCTGGCAGTGTAAGGTCAGGCAGGAGCACAATTTCGTACCCCGTTCATCAACATTTCTGTTATTTAATCCTGGCCTCCTCTTGAGTACAGGTTGCCATTCTCCCCAAACCAACAGCTAAGGAAAGAATTCATTGAAGAGAGCAAATAATATTTAATGATTGGACCTGTTAGAGACCTACGAACTTGTAGGATCTTGAGTCTGTCCCATACCACCCACTCTCCTTTGCAGAGGAGACCTCTTCCACCTCCAGCCTGGACCTTAACACGCCCAGGTGCTGATTTCGCTCCCAATAATGTTTGCAAATACATGTGTACAGTTCTAGTGTATTTTTTTTTTTTAATTTTATTTTACCTGAAAACCACTGCTAATTTGACCTTTTCTTAGGTAGAAATGTCAGGTGGCACTACTCTTTCTGTGAAGGAGTCTCGTTATAAAGATTTTCAAAAGTAGCTCTGGTGGTGAAGAGGTCTCATGGAGAAGAAATGTTTTAATACATAAACAGACATGCAATTCTATTTTCGTTGCATGGGGTTAATCCATCCATGTTACATGATTCAAACTGTGAGGCAATGGCCTTCATTGGAGATTTAAAAAATATTTTTTTGGCACTCCCAAATGCTGAGCGTGTTCTTCTTAAGTCTCAGAAATGGTGCTGAAAAATAAAGATTCCTGAAATATCTTCTATCTTGCCCTTTTTTTGAGAAAAGACTACTGGATACATCTTATTCATGACACAAATAATGCCACAGTTCCAGTACAGACCGTTGGTTTAGAAAGGCTTTATAAAATATTAAAATACGCAGTCCATTTCTATCAGTTGTGTTAGACACTGCAAAATGACCAGACAGTTTGTTTTACAAATGTGTGGGTTGATTAATATCTGTGCTAAAGTGTAGTAAACATATAATTTTAGCCATGAGTATGAAAAACAGATGTCCACATCTGTATTTCAAATCCTTTCTGAAACTTGTTATCTCCTAGTGGCCATCATTTTACATCTCACAGCTCTTATACTTCATCCAACACAATAGATCTGAGTATCTTCACCCAACACAGATAACACCTGTTGAAGGAACCTAAATTTTCACATCAGAGTTTGCGCTCCTAGAACACTTAATAAAGCTCAGCTGCAACATAAATCCAGACTTTGGACAGATGGCTGCTTCACGTTAAAGTTTATTTTCCAGGAGTTTGCTGTACACTTTCCATGGATACTCAAAAGAGTAATTTCTTGATATTATGATGTTAACCCGTCAGTAATTTTCAGAGTTTCCATCTCACTTGCCAAACCCTGTGAATCCTTTTAGCCTCCTGTTGACCTGTGTTTGTGAACATTGCAGGGTGAATTTCATCACATTGCAGGGATTTACTATCCCCTGAGTTGCCAGTAGTAGTCTCGGAGTTGTCTTATTTTAAAGCGACAAGGTTCATTGACTTTAAGAATAAACTGGGGTGAAAAAGCTTATGAGTAATTTCTTCAAAACTCTTGAGAAATGTCTCCATCTTCCCAAGTCACTTACTAACAAGGTTGCTAGCCAGGATACTTTTGATAGAAACATTTTTTTTTTCCATTTGAAAATGCTGGTTTGTCAGATTTGAAAATTTCCAGTGTAGGTTCCAGCTACACTTTTTAGTGGGTTGGGGATGAAATTTCTGACTGAATGATGAGACCAGTCCCTGTCTTACCATCATGTTCCAGCACTGCCGATAGCACAAAAGTGGTCAAAGATCTCACTTGCAATGACAGAGACCCAGACCTTCCATCTGCCTAATTCAGATCAGGGTGTTAAGCCTAGATCATCTGTGTATCAGGTGACCAACAGCCTTTCCTCCTCAATCCTTCCTGTTGAAATTATTCTGCTTTCTTAGATAAAATTGAATACTCGTTGAATGGAGAGATATAGACAAAGAGACTCAAGAAAAACAGAAAAACAAAAGAAATTATTATTTTTAGCACCAAATACTGCAGACCCTTGCTCCAATGCCAACCTTGGGCCATATTGCCCTTGCTTAAATATCTCTTTACATGGTATTTGGAAAAAGAATGGATTCAGATGTTGTCTTAGATTTATTTATACGGTGATGTGGCATTATGATACTGTGTGGAGGCACAAACAAGAGTGCGTAGACCTGAGCCATCCTGCTGATCGACATCTCTGAGTAGATGTCTATTCAAAGCTTCTGAGACCTTACCTGGATTTCAGAACATTTGTCAGAAGCAGAGGTAAATGTCAACATAATATTCATCAGCAATACAAGTCCTCACAGGTAGCTGAGTAGCTGAAGGAACTCAAACAAAAGCAACAAAAATGTAAAGATAAACTGACAAGTTAAGAAAATAATTACAAAAGCTGCATTGGCTAGGAGACAACTGTTGAGGGACATGCTTGTTCGAGTTTATCTGTGGCATGAAACACCAGCCAGGAAACAGATTACTTGAAGATGAAAGAACTGTGAGGATTCTGTCTTACCGAGACCTCAGATTGAATATATACTCCCTATAAAAATGAAGTGTATAGAGACCAAAGAAACAAACAAACAAACAAATATGGGGTAGCTAAGCAGCACAATAAGGGAGGCTGTTAGAAGAAAGAACATGTATGCCTAAAAATGGTGAAGCTGTGTTCAAACGAGGTGTAAAAAAGAAGAGAACAATCTCCAGTAGATTAAATATAGAGATGCAAAAAGAGAAATTTGAAAAGGAGTTTTGGTTCAACTTTTAAAGGCATAAAAATTTAACAACAATAATAAATTACCTAACTATATTGTGAAAGCCTTGCAGAGGTTATGCAGACCAGTAGACAGTGAAGGTGTGAAAGTAGCAGTGGGAAAAGTATAAAAGATAAATGACTTTTTATTTTCCATTTTTATTCACCACGAGGCCTTAACGAATACTTTGGCTGCCTCAACTGCAAGTGTCAAAAATAGAACGAATTAATAAATACCAGGAGAAACAAATCGGTAGCATCGCATACTGTTCATCGAAGGGTTCTAAAGAAAGACAAGTTTCGAGTAATGGATCTCCTGGCTGTGGTGTGTGATCTCTCATTTAAACCTGCCTTTGTATTAGAGAAGTGGAAAGTTACAAAGGTGATGCCAATTTTTAATAAAATTCTTCAAGCAGAAACACACAAGTTAGAAATATGTTCCAAGCAAGTTGGTAGAGCTTACAATAAAGAATAAGATCATGACACATGAATAAATAACATTTATTAATTTATAGGGTAATAATCCAAACAACTTTTGTGACAGGAAGATAAACCTACTAGTGTTCTCTGAAGGAGTCAGTGAGCACGTAGACAAGGGAGAACTGATTGACAAAGTCTAACTAGACTTCTTAAATAAAATGAGCAGTCCCTCACCAAAGCCTGTGAGGGAAACTGCTGTGAGATAGGTAAGACCTTAATACACATACCTGGCTAAAAGATAGGAAAGAATAAGTAGGAAATAATGGTCATTTCCTGAATGTTTGCCGGTGGACTTTCAAAGTAATCTTGGCTTGTGCTTGAGCTGTGCAACACATAGATAAATGACCTCGATGTCTAGTGAAAGTATGAAGCTTGATGACCAGCCTAGACAGGAGCACTCAGGGTAAAAATGAAAGCTCACTATGAAAATTTGCAGAGGCAATAAATCAGCTCTGCAATACTGACAAAAAAATGCCAGATGGAATTCAGCGTTGATAAATCAGAGGTAATGCACCTAAGAAAAAAACCCCCTCAATTAACATACATAATGATAGGCTCTTCAGATGTGCTCTTAGCTATTACCCTTTAGGAAAGAGATCTTGGAAGGGTGGCAGGCAGTTCTGTAAAAACCAACTCGATGTTCAGTAGCAGTCAAAGAAAAGCCCCTTTGTTTGAATTTAAGAGCTATTTGGAGAAGAAAAGAGAACAAAAAAGGAAACGTCCTTATGTTACGTTGTAAATCTATGGCACAAACGCATCTTGAATAGTGTGTGCTGTTCCAGATTCTCTGTCTTGAAAAATGTGTGGTACAACTTCTACTGTAGTTGGAAGTGGATGTAGACAAACAAGATCTGTAGATGGACGTCTCTTGTCAGGCCAGCTAGAATCATAAACAAAACATCAACATACTGTTGAGCACACAAGCCCTTTCCAGATCTAAAAAAGAAAAAAAAAAAGGCAAAAAAAGCATCAAAGAAGTATTGTCATCCAAAATCCAGTTTAGTATTTCTATCTATAGACGTAAGTCTAATTCGAAATATTAATTACCACTAGCTAAAAACCTTGTCTTCCCTAAGGTAAAGCTAGAAAAGGTATAGAGAAGCTTCCAAGATAAGGTATGGCATTCATACAAGGGTGCAATAAAGAGTTCTGATTTATAACATTGAGAGGAACGTGGAGAAAGCAATTAGGAAAAGACAGCTCGCTCTTTCCTAATACAAGGTTTAAGGAAGTCAGCCATGAAACTAGTAGGCAGCAGGTGTGAAACCAAGAGGAGGCATTTCCTCATACAACACTGAATTAAGCTGTGGATCTCTTTGCCATAGGATGTTGTGGAGGCTAAAATTCTACAAAGCTTCAAAAAGTGACTAGACCAGATTGCAGAGGAAAGCCCAACCAAATATTAACTACAAGAACAGAATACAGCGGTTTAGGGAAACCATAGGCCAAAAAGTCCTAGACCTCAAGGAACTTGCAGAGAGACACAATGATTTTTTCTTTTGGTCTTTATTTGCTTCTCTAAGCATTCATTTTTAGCCACCAGTAGGGTGACAGGATAGTGGGTAAGGAAGATCATTCCACTGACTCAGTGCTGCCTTTTACATGCTGTCATACACCTGGGCTCAGCAGAATGTGTCGAGATCAAGCTCAGGGAAGAGCCCTGACTTCACAGGTGGAGCAGAAAGATGATTTAGTCCAGGCACTTTGGTGATTATGGCATGGAAGGTGATGCAGAAGAGAGGCAATGGCCTGGTAAGAGTTTGTGGCCACCTTCATTCTGGTCTAAGCTCAGAGAAAACTGCTGCTGTAAGCTGAAGTGTGCTCAGAGAGCATTGTTCTTGAATGGAGTTAATTAAAATGAATCTGCAGGTAACTGTTCTGTCCTATTTTTGACAAATGGCTCTAACTCAGTATTTAACTCTGAAGGGGCTAGGAAATTAAAATATAGGCCCATTCCTCAATAATTATTAATTTCCTGTCACTATTTTCCTTACTTCAAGAGTTTGGAAAGTTCTGACAGTCTTGTAAGGTTGATTAAAGAGTAATTTGGAAGTGGGATGGGGGAAAGCAAGTGAAGGAAAGGGAGAGAAGACTATTTCGGAACACTAAAAATAGTTTCAAATTCCCGCCAAGAAATGACAAATTGTTATATACACAGTCAGACACAGAGATGTGTATTTTGTTTTAAATTCCAAATTGAAAATGTACTGCATAAAGAGAAACCACAAATTGAAACTCCATGTGCTCATATTGGCAGCAATATCAAACTTAGGTTTTTTTTCTAAATATAACCCCCCCAAACCCCTACCTCAACCTTCCTCCACCTCCTGCCTCCTCTTTTATAAGTAAGAACACAGAGTGTTTTTGATTCTCAGTGACTTTTTTCCTCTCCTTTCCTTTGAGTTAGTAGTGGGAGGCCAAGCTCTCAGAACCTTACTCAGGTAACATTTCCATTGGTTTCAATGGGAGGTTTGCCCATGCAAGTTCTGCAGTATTTTTCCTGGTATTTACACGAAATAGAGGTATGTGTGACAGGAATGAGGAACAATCTTGGCAAAAGCATGAGAAGCAAATGCAATTTTGAAAAGGGATGGAGAGCAGAGGAGGAGGATACTGGTGTGAGGAGCACTATGTAAAATTTTACCCCTCTTCCATCTCTGCAGTTTCTCTCTTTTAAACAGAAAGTCCTTTGAACTTGAGTCAAATATCTAAAGAAAATTAATTTTGCGGACTGAGTCAAGGTCATAGGAAACAAGCCACATCAAAAAACCCCAAATAAATCACCTCTAATTTAAGCAAAACTGTACCAGAGACTAAAGACAAATCAGTCCTTTCAGCTTTTGGGGTGGAAGTCAACATCAAAAGACGAACCAAAAGTAGAAGCCTAGAATGCAATTATTTGGTATTTTCACACTCAAATTCTCATGCTTCTTCCATTTTCTTTTACAGAAGAAGAATGTGGTCAGACTTGGGGGAATGACTTAATAGCTGTTATTAAAAGGTAATGTCATCCTCCTGGGATAACTGGAAAATCTTTTTAAAGAGAATTAAGCAATGATGATATGTACCAGTTTGAATGCTGTGGCTTGGAAGTTTTGACTCATGAGATGTTAATTTCTCAGTCTGATTACACGAAAATGTGTAAATATGAGCACTGATGAGGAAGATGAGTATCTTGCTGAAAGTTGAGTGCTGTTTAGTTCCTTCCAGTTCTATCAGGAGCATAGGAAAAGACGCCTCCTACCACATTAAGTTATACTGCACATAGTAGAAAGTGTCCAATATATGCAAAAGAGTGCTACTATCTCCGTTGTAATAGGTGTTGAGGTGAGGGACAGAGAATTAAACGACTCTGCTGCGAGGTCCTTGTGTGAGTGTGGGTTTGGTCTTGGTTTGGTCCAACCAATGAAAGCAACGGGGCTGAGGACTCCCAAATCTGGGTGTGAAGTGTCAGAAGTCGGGTGGTGGAAGTGTTATCATGTTTGACTCTGTGTAAAGGAGCCATGCCCGCATTCAAGTGGCCAGCCTGGGTGGCTTGGGGCTCGTAGACACTCTAATAAAAGCAAGGTGGGCATCATACTGTGCTACAGGTAATTAGAGCTACTCTTCTGAAGGAAACGAGGTACTTCCTTTTATTGTCCTCAAACAAGCAGCATAGAAACACTAATTATCCACAACAAAAACACTAATGGAAACCCCCCAAAATCACTGGAACAATCCAGTGCAGAATAATGTGAATAACTGTTACGTTTAGTACCTCCAGGAGAAGCGCTCTACTGAGAGCTCTCTGGATTGCTCTGCCTGGAAACCACCTGAGCACTGCTTTAGTTCTAGACATCTGTCACCACAGTTATTAGCTAACAACAAGTATAACATGAAAATAATCCTTCTATTTAGGGCAGGAACAATAAGTAATTGACTGATATGAAATTGCATCAATATCATTATCTCCTGTTGACTTTTTGATAATCCGTTGAAGAACGGTTTGTGTTTTCTGGGGTGGAAAATACTACTTGTTTCCTAGCAGGAACCCTGCACTAAGAATATTTCACTTATGTCTACCTAATTTTGCAAATTTAAGTTACAATGCTTTCCAAGTATTGTTAACATTTCATTACCTCTGGTGTTTTTTTGTTTGTTTGTTTGTTTGGTTGGCTGGTTTGGTTTTTTTGTTTGTTTTGTTTGTTTGTTTTTGTTTTGTTTTTTTCCAAGCTTCAACCTTCTGCAGAATGCACACTGGTATATTCGGTATGGTAGTAGAAAAACAGCTGTATATCTGAAAATCAGTTCACAGGCTTTCAAACCTAATTTTGATGTTCCTAGGTGGTTAAAAGTATTTAGGCACCTAAAAGGTGTAAATAGGTGTTTCTTAGGTATCTAGTTCATGCTAAAACTAATGGGAACGAACTATATTTAATGGACTTTTCGAAAATAATGTAGCACTGTGATAGCAACTGAAGCTACAAAATCCTTCTAAAATTCTGGGGTTTTCTGATATAAAGCAGTCTTTTCAGTGCTAGTCATTTTTTATAATGTAAGGGTTTTCCAATTATTCATTTTTGTGAGAGACCTGTCACTCCATCCCAGAGGAAGAACCACCTTGTACAAACTGTGTTAATGCCTCAAGCATTGCTCTTCCGTGTTTGTGGGTTATTGTCAAATAGCACTCAAACACTCCGTAGACCTTAGAAGGTTTCCTACGTGATCAGAAGTTTGAAATAGTCTAATGCCTAGGTGCACAGTCTAGGAAAAATTCTTGCCCTACTAGCCCAATTTTCAGGAAGTGCCAAGTTCCTTTAGAATATCACATCTTTTTAAAGACTTAAAAATCCCATCCAAGCACTTTTGAAAAAATCCTTGGGAATGCAAGGGGGTGTGTGAATATTTTCAAAGTTTTAGTTTGACTAACCCAGCCACTGCTTAGATCATCAAACAGACATGTGTTTGGGACACAGAGGCACTACATTCCTGGTGTACTCAGCCCAGAATCCTCATGGTTATGTGAATAATTATCCCTTCATACCGGCCTGGAAATCTTGGACAGAATTAGCAATCACAGCAAGGGTGCTAAGAAATAATTTGTACTGTACATCTGTTAGTGTCCCTTAGCCCAGCTGGAACTTACATGCTTTCTTCCCTATCATGGGTTTCTCAGATTGTGTTGATGTGTATTTAAGCTGCAGGAACGTGGCAGGCAGTCAGGCAGGGGGGAGAAGCAAACGTCCCCGGTATTTTGATTCCAAACCATGATCTCTCTTATCAGGATGGGTAAGGAAAGAAAGTGTCAAACGTCATTTGGTCTCCTGTTCTCAGCTTGTCTGGCTAATTCAAGGTGTGCTGGGAGGAGCGTGTGAGAGGCAAGGACATCACAAGCGTAGAAGAACTAGTAGACAACTCAGACAAGCATTCTCCAACAGGTGTCTCATGAATCATAGAATCATTTTGGTTGGAAGAGACCCTTAAGATCATCAAGTTCATGAGAGCACCTCATTGGGATTACACTGGTGATAACCCAACTGGCTATGACTGACACTGATATTTTGGGCTGTGTCAGCTGAATAGTTCCATGTTTTACTTCATCTTGTCTTTGAGAAGGAGAAATAAAGACCCTATGTCTTTTTGTTCTTTAATGCCTTTCTCCTAACTGTCCTTCTCTTCGTTGTTGTAACCATGGGGTGGGGGCTGTCAAGAAATTGTCATTCAGAAACATTCGTCATAAAGATGTAAGAAGGGGAAAACAGGATGAAATACCTCATCTCTGGCCCTGCTTCGGTCAGAAGGTTGAACTAGAGATCTCCTGATGTCTCTTCCAACCTGCAATAACCTGCTACCCTATAAGAGTGGGGAAGCCTGAACTTTCAAGCCTATTTTACTATTAAAGAAACAGTTTTCTTTTTCAGATGCGTAGCATTCTATTTAGCCTCTCGCTTGACTTATGATCACGTCATATTTATGCTTAACATGCTTTCTCTCATTCAGTCTTCCTCCTCCTCTCCTTTACTCAAATGCCACAAACTCTTTCCACCCCATATATTTTTGTTTTGCACCAGAATTATGCAATTCAGCTGGGATTTGCTTTGGACTGCTTCCAAATACACCCACACAACTGCTCTAAAACTGATGTGGTTTATCCAAAGACAGATTTGGCAAGTCTGTGTTTCGAAGAACTACCGATCCAAAATGCTTTAGGATGAGACTTTAAGACATACAAATAAACCCACAAAGCAGTGAGATATAAGGTTGTGAACAGTTTTCATATTTAAATGTTTAGAAGAGTCGAAGCTAGTAGCTAAAACAACTTGTCTGAAAATGACTACTTCTCCACCAGCAAACCGGTATCGGTCAGTTTTATGGCAACTGACTGGTTACTCAGAGGTTGTGACTATTCAAGGTTTCGTGATGTTGAACACCTGCCACGTTTTTTGTTCAGAGCAACACTGTAGTTTGGTTCAACGAGGCTACAGGCAGTCAGTGGAATATTTAATATGCTGTTGATTAATTTTGTTCCATCTGTAGATGCATGAAACATCCTCTGGAGAGGCTGTGTTGTCCATGGGTAAGGCTATGAATCTAGAGACCTGGTTTTAATCACGGCTCTCCTCTTGGCCTGCTCCACAGCCTTGACTGAGTTGCCCTTCTCATCCATGCCTTACTTCTAGAAAACGAGGGTCCGCAGTACAGCCCTCCATTGTAGAAGCAGTCAAAGAGGTACTGATGAGAACTGCCATGTAGTGACTGGGGTTTTGTTTCTGCCAGTGCACTAATTCCAAAATCCACACCCAAACTCACAAAATTACCTTTTAAATGATGAGACAGAATCATTCTTTTTTTTTTTTTTTCAAGACATTCCCTGTATTTGCGTCCCTTGGGTAGTAACAGTGGAAAGTACTGGCGATGAGAGCAGCCGCTAGACAAGGCCTTATTTGCCGAAGTTTGAGGGCTTTGCCTGTGTCAGTGATGTAAGGATACCAGTTTCTTTCAAGAGGTGTGGTTTATCAGAGGAGCTTTTGCAGTGTCTCGGACGTCAGGCTAATGGTCTCACATACAGATTCTGTAAGATGCCTTTCATTCATCCTGCCAAACAGGAGCTGTGCTTGTGATGCTTTTCCAAACTGAAGGGCATTGCTCCCATGAATGCAAGCAATGTTAAAGCCTGAATAATGCACACAGTCTTCCATTTGCAAAATGCTTCTACCTTTCCCCTTGCTCTCCCCCACCATGTGGTTTAGCTTTTGGCACTGCAATAGGTGCCCTGAATCAATGTTAGCTTTTTGAGGCACTAACACCGAACACTGAAAGTCTGAGTGAAATCCAGACATGTTATAAGTCCATTGTTTGATTGTTAGTTGTTTGGGGTTTTTTCAACCTGGAGTTTTATCACAGATGAACTAGGACTTCTGGCAGCACAGATAAGCACGTCTATTTTTACCCGGTGCCCTGAAGACATCCAGGTACTAATCAATCCAAATAGGAAGACAAAAACTCAGTGAGAGAAGATCATATTGTTCAATGTATACGTTTGTGTCAGCTTTAGCCCACAAAATGGTGAGCATTTAGAAGTGAAAAGATGAAGGGCTTAAAAAATGTCCAGATAATACAGCTTACAGAGCTACAGGCAGTGGAATGACAACCTGTGGGAACTGTGAAGCACTGTCATGATCTGAGGTGTATTTCAGTTTTAGGTTCAATAAAATCCCAGCTTTTGCACAAGAAAAACTTGTCCTTTTTACCAGACGGTAATAAAATATTTGTGGTGGCTTTTATGGTGCAAGCCACTGTCCACTTAATAATAGCTGAAGTCCATTACCCTAATTTCTCTCCTGAGTCAGACCACCACACACCTCCAAACCAAGCACCCAGAGCTCAAGACTGGTGCCAGGCTGTCCACAAAGACCTCCAAGGGCCATGTCTGTTTGCTCAGAATGATCTGATGGCATGGCATGGGCTGGAAAGCGTTTTATGCCATGCTCTGTTCACCTGGATCAACTAGACACTTACAAGTGCAAAATATGTGAAATAAAAAAATATATCTGTCCAGGTTGCTGTGTGTTAGCCTGGCTACCTGAAATCAATGTCTACATGCACACACCTGTGAAACAGCTGTCTCCCAATATCCAAATACACTAATCTTAACTGAAGAGTCAGCCTGAATCAATATGTCCCTTGGTTGCTACTGCAAAGTTTCAATTTACATCGTTCTCAGGAAGGACAAGGGTTTACTCTGGCCTCAGTTCCTTCAAGCACAGCGCTGCTGAAGGCCATAAGAACCTTAAAAATCTGTATTGTTATCAAGACTCTTTCTCTGGTTATCTGAGAACTGTGGTCTTCCAAAGTCCATGCGCATGGAGTAAAGAGGGCCATACTAGTCTGGTCTTACCTGGCAAAGAAAATCTATGTGATGCTGCAGTCCCGAGCCAAATCAAGTGCTGGACTCTATATGCTCCTGTTTCTGTATTCCCATACATTTCCATGAGATCTTGGAGGCTTCTTTTTAATCTCTTTTCTTCCACGGTGCCTTTATCATCTGCTCTATCCATCTACCATCCAGCAGGACCTGAACAAAACTGAGGTGGAAGGAAAAGGAAATGCTTTCAGTAGGTATAAATGACTGTTGTAAGAGAGGACCTTGGCCTAGTGGAAACTGGCATGTGTTTATTCCATGAAGTGCCATGCAGAAATACCTGAGCTAGCTGGGAACGTGCTAGTTCAGGTTATATAAGCACAATGTACACACATTAGCAGAAATACTGGAATTACTTGGGTGTGGCTTTCAGAGATTATCCTGTTCCACCCAAATGGAGAAGTACTGTGAAGCTCATGTAGCCAAAAAAGTGGTCATTCCATTACACTTTTAAAGCCTAATAGTTTTTTAATGTTTTGACTTTTTTTTTTTGTCTTTAAATAATTATTCATTATGAATAGTACGTTCTGTACAAATGAAATTTGTAGAGCAGCTGTGAAGATGCCACTGCTATTACCACCCTCCCCGGTGACTTCAGAGTATTGATGACAGAGTCAGAACAGAAGAAATAACACTGGAAGGGCTGAAGTTGAATCTTTCTGCTTGTCTGGTCACCAGGAAAAGTGGCTGGTGTAATTGAACAGAGGGGAATTAGGAAAAATAGTCTGCTGCTTCAAGTAGGCTTCTGAGAATCAGGAGACTTCATTGTGGTGCCTTAGCACTGTAAATCACGGGAACACACTTCTGTCTCATAATCATGTTGCATTAGCAGGGTTCCTCCCAATCTACAGTCACATAAAGAAGATGATGACCAGGAACTTAATCTCTTCATGCACACCCATCTGAATATCTTTCAGGCGTACTTATGTAGCCCCACTACGGTAGCTTTTTTCACGAGTGTTTTGCTCGCTGTCCCAGAAGGCAAATTTGATGAAATTTCCACATTCATTCTGGAAATGGCAGGAGTAGGAGACTATGCAGTTTGTCCAAGCAAGTCTGTGGAAGGAATTAAACAAAGGTCTCCCAAATCTCAAATTAGCACTTTAGCCTCTATATGATTCTTCTTCTCTACCTCGTTTTCCCCTGGACAGGAGAAATTGCCTCTATAGAGGAACCAACATAACCACTGCAGACTCAGCTACAATAAGTTCATAAAGCTGGGTAATCACTCTGAAATAAACACCTTTATTCTCAGATAACACATCAGTCCAGGATGCTGGTCAGGAAGCAGCGTAGGGCACAAACTTATTTCTCAAAGTGTCAGTGATATCCTCCAGTGGCTGAGACATCCTTGCTACCCTTACAAGAACTTGTCGGCCTCCCATCGACTGGGAGGTGCTGCATCTCCATCTTCAAAACATCAAGAAACAAGGAATACAGCTGGCTCGTGGCAAGATGCGGGAACTACCTCGACAGGATAAGGTTAATTTGGGTGGTGAGCCAAGGTCACAAAGCCTGATGCAGAACAAAGCTGCCCGTCAGACGTTGAGGCTGAGTCGATACTCCTGTGCTGGGATGCAGAGCATCCGTGTGTGGCAGCCGCTCAGCCCCGCGCCAGGCTTGCCTCCCTCCTACAGCAGCTTGCACTTTGCTAGCAGCACAGACATTAAAACTTCCTTTAGCTTCCAGAAGGTAGATAAACACGGCTTTCAATGCAGATTAAAATACACACGCACTTTTGAAACAGGGTCGGTCATTACTAATTCATGGCTGCTGTCCAGCAAGTGGAGAAAAACATTTCCCCTCGTAGGTTTAGCAACAAAACCAAGGAGAAAAAAAATCAATGACTTATACTGTACACTAAAACAGCTTAAAACACAAACATTTCCAGAGTACAATATTTCAAGCAGTCTTGTAACCAGAGGAGTTATTTTTTAACTGGATTCCTACTTTTTACTACCAACAGCCTTGTCTTATTTGCAGAGGCTCTGCTAGCTGTCAGACATCCTGACTCCACTTAATAAACTCACTTAAAGCAGAACTTTCTTAAGTCTCAGTGTAAGTACATAAATTAGTTGTTTCAGCGTTAGACCAACACACTTCTCTTTCTTCCCTCTCTCCTGAGCACTGAGCTACAACGAAGAAACTCAAGTCTCAAAAGAACCAACAGTTCATTAAGAAACACTGCCATAATCCAATATGCCCAGTATACTGCAGCTCCTGTTAGCTTTGGTTGGAGCTGCAGGGCCACTTGCTTGTGGGTAAAACTGGACAGAGTTGGGGTCCCTAGGTCTGAGTCCCTAAGTTTAGATCCTGCTCTTGAAATGTTTTGTGCGCAGTGATCTCAGTGAAGGAAATGCAGAGGTGGTGCTGGGTTGGAGGCAGATTTTGCATTAGGTGAAGCTTAATGCACCAGGAAGCTACAAGAATCTCGTGCCTCACCAGATAAGCAGGAGCAGGGCATATTTCATTAGTGGGTGGATCTTAGTCTGGTTCCTTGTGAAAATGAAGCTCAAACAAACCTCATAGCCATGTCTCTGTCTGACCCTCCCTCATAACTCCTCCATCCATTGGCCCAATTTATTCACATTCAACAGAAAGAAATACATTGCAAAAGCAAATAAAACTGAAGGATATGGGCTGCCAAGTGGGAGAGAGATGCCAAAAGTCCTGCTGTCTCAGAGGAAGGCCACTTAACCTTTCAGCGTGTCCAAAAGGATAAGGGATTTTAGCAATGCAGACTCACACCTGCACAGGAAAAAAAAAAAAAAAGATGCAAATCTGCAACGCACTGGGCTCTGCCCATTCCTGTGCTTGCAACTGGTTTCTGTCACTGCACAGAAGTCACTGCTGCGAAACCTGGAGGGACTTGCAGGGTTAGGTGACACTGCATGTAGGTCTGCTTGTCCTTCTCCAAGGAGGGGGCAAGCAGCATGGGAGCAGCTTGGTCAATGGCCCCCTTATTGGGGAGGGACGAAATGACTTTCCTTCTTTCCACGCTGAATCTCATCCAGAGACAGGGTTGGTCTGAGCTCCCAGGGCAGAGGCAACCAAGAGGGTCACCGCTTCCCAAGGCTGACCCGTTTGACACCAAAACAGGGGGTCGAACACCTTGCAGAGGTCCATGATGGGATCAAGGTGGGTGTTGGGGAGAGCATCTAATCCTGTTCTCTGGTCCTTTGCCCTGCCCCTGCTGTCCCTTGGGCAATGCCAGGCTGGTGATAAGCAGTAGCTGGCAAAGCTTGGTGTTGCAAACACTGGGTTTCTCTCACCAGCTGCTACGTGTTGTACCTGGTGGCAGCTGCTATTTTTACATAAAAACTCATTTCTTGCTATTAATCTCTGTGTTACATCTTGAGAACCAGATCTAGCCCTCTGGTAATTTGATCCTAATTAAACAATTCAGCTGCCAATCCAGTCCCTTTCTGGTTACCTGTGTATTGCAATGTTTGGTGTTAGTCAAACACAGCAGACATTTTATCAGCCCTGGTGTTGTAAATATAGCTCAATTTCTAAGCAGATGCTGATAGTAAGTTTGCCTTGCCCTGCCCTACCTCTCCCACTAAGCTGAGTCATAATAATGTGCAGGGTTAGCCCAGCTCCATTGGACGGTGAAATGCTCAGCAAGATTTGGCAGATAGGAGGCTTTACTAATCTTATGAATCTCATTTTTCATGTTGAAGCAGTTGGCTGGGATACATAATTTTTTTTTTTTTTTTAATTTTTGTGTGTGTGTGTGTTTAAGTTATTGTATAATATGATCTTCCAAGTTACATAATGGTTTCTCTCTTCACTTGGTGTCATCCGAGCCCTGCACAGGAATGCACACATATCGCCTCTGGCAGCTTGTGAAGTCCTCCAGGGCCACCGCTCCCTGCCCACTGAGCAGCTTAGAGATGACAGGTACTACAAGTCCCTGCGCACGTTTGCTTTCCAAAGAGCCAACTTCACCTGTCTTGCATCACGTGCCATAACCTTTTACAGTTTTTAGCAGGTTGTGCCAAGTTACAATGAGGTTATCAGCAGAAAGAGCTATATTTTTCCCTCTCCTGAAATAACTGGAGTTGCCAAAGGTATCTGGTTACGCTTTCAGATGAAAAAGCCACATTCGCTGTGGGAATCAAGCTCTCAGCCGTGGAGAACAACCGATGTCCAAGAACCCAGGGGTTGTGGCCCACTCCAAAAGGCAGTTTTGTGACTCAGGGCAAAGTCTTCTGCTTATGGAAAAAATATGCCCCTGCAGATAGGGGGGAGCAGATGGGAGGCAGATGCTTCCTTCACTGGGAGCATTCAGTGATAAAGGCTGGGTGTAGTGTTAGCCTGAACCCCCGCAACGGTTTGTTGCTCACTAGATTCCAGCCATTTTCCCCAAATCCCAGGTGGGTCGTTGCTGAGCCCTCGCTGGACTGTGGGCAGATGGTCCCCAGGTGGCAGATGCAGATCTGGCAGGCAGAGGCTGCCCGTGGGGCTCGGACCACCAGCGCTTGCCCTGGCTTTGCCAGCCCTGCCTCCGAATGGGAGCCCCAGCCTCTTCAAAAACATAACAATTACTCCTCATAAATAATTTTTCCAGAGACAGAGCTACACATTTTGTAGAGGGTGGCGGGTGGACTCGGTTCTATCTCAAATATTTTGGGTTTTGCCTCTATTTATTTTTCATTCTTCCCTGCAGTATTTCACTGCTTTATTTTTTTCTTTTTTTTTTTTCTCCAGTGGATGTTTTCTCTCCTCCTCTGCCTGCTTCGTTTCTCACAGCCTCGCCTAACCCAGTGACATTTGTGTTCAAATGTTCGAACCTACCATGCTCAAGAGGGCTCAGGAGCAGGGTAAACAAGTTTGCCTGTGTGTTTAGCATACAGCTCAATTGTACATTTACAGTAGATATTCTGCTTTAATTTGCTTTTAAACAGCCCCTTCAAACAGCTCAGAGCTCTGGACATTGTTCTCTTAGGTGCATTACAAAACCATAATTAATTAGCTGGGCTCCCCTGTGGATTTTCTCAGATTTTACCCAATCTTCCCGCCAATTTTAATGACCTTCCCAGTCAGGGGCTTTACATCTGTAAATGCTGAGTGCCATTCAGCACTTAGTAAACAAGGGGTATCTGAGCAAAATAGCTGGAGCTTGAAATCAAACAGTTTACTTGTTTATACTACAGGAGACACTGTCGGTCTGGGTGGCTCTTAGCACCTGCCGTGCCATTTGATGGCTTAATTTTGGCTTTCTGTTCTATATTAAGAGAGCCCAAGATTGATCTGTGTTATCCTTCCGTAAAGTTGGGATTGTGGGGAAATCTGCCGTGCAGAGCCCTGCTATCCTACCCCCTCTTCTTTGCCCTTTTTCAGCAAGAAACAACACTTTGTTCATTGTCTGTGCAAAACTTGCTGAGAGCTCTCCATAGAGATACCAGCCAAGCAACGTTCAGCTGCTCCCTCTTCCTGCTGGCTTCAGGCCAACATTCCCCAGCAGGTGTCATATACCAGCAGATAAGAAGGAAGAGAAAGGAAAGAAAGAAAGAAAAATGAGCAACAGGAAAAGATTTGGTGGTCACGGCCCATCTACCACCTCGTGGTGCTCAATAGCTCTTCAGATTTCAGCACACGTGGTGCGAATGCAACGTGGACCTTCACTCCATCTCAGAAGCCCACCTTGTGCAGGCTGTGGCTGCAAGGTATACCCATGATACCCATGCAGTGAAGGGCATCTTCATCTGGAAAGCAGCAGGTGGTTGCACAGAAAAGATAGAAAAACTTTTTATTTTGGTCAAAGTAGGATTTTAGCCAGCTCTTTTTCAGGCAGAAAGGTGGCCTAGTGTGTTGTGTACTTGGTTGGAATTGAGCAGCTCAGGATTGAACTGTATTTTTTTGATGGTTGTAGGATGTGAGCATAGGGCAGGCACAGTAGCTTGGATCAAGGTTTGGCATGAGCTGCACCAGACATGACAAGGCTCAAGAGTCAGGAGGACTGGGTTAGAGAGCTGGCTTCACGTGAGTGTAAAGCCACACCATGGAAATGTAAATAGAAGAGGTGATTTTACACGTGATGGCAAAGTTACCTGCCATAACACAGCAGGCAGATTTTCTATGCATTCTGAAACTGCACACATTTTCAGAAAATATGAAACTGTAGCAAGAATATTCCAGAGGGTGCACAATCAAAACAAGTACTTTTTAGTACTAATTAGGGTAGCCAGAACCTCCCCAAGATGTTCTAATCAATATTACTTACAATTGCCCATTAATAAATGAACCATCTTCTGTTTTTTAAACAGACCACTTTTAAATTGGTGTACAGTTCTTGCACGTTCAGGGTCTCCATAGCTGCACCCACATTAGTCCAGCAAGAACAGTAGTGATGCAAACAGCCAAACTTCTTGGTCTGCTGCTTCTGTGGCAACTCAGCGGCCTTCATGAGCCTTCATGTCAGAGCAGCTGTTCAAAGGACTGAACTCTGACTAAGACATAAGCAGTCACTGCCGGAGGTAAGCTCACTAATAAAAGAAAAGTGATGAGGCAACAGTGCCCTGCTTGTGCCCTGGCTCTACATCTGTAAAACAAGGATGATGGTATCACCCTTATCTTGCAGGGGAGTTGTGAAGATACATCATATTAAAAATGATTTAAGAGGTGCTCAGAGGCTGGTGGGGAGAGGAGCAACCTAAATGCCTCAAAGAACAAGATTTTCTTGCTGCAGTTTTAACTTTCAGATAGAGCAGGGCAAGAGCTCGTATGAACTGCTCCTTCAGGACTTTCCAACAGGAGTAGCTTTAGGTCCCTTTGCTCCTTCCAGGGCTGACATTAAGCCCATTTTTCAGGCTTGCTGAGGCCAGAGTACCTCCTAGGAGATGTCACGAAGCACAGGTAATTGGAAAAAACTGCAGCTGGGACAGACAACGAAGTGATCCCTGTGGAACAGGAGTACAGAGCTGTGGTTCTTAACCCTTTAATGGGCTGGACGTGAGCTGGAGCACACCAGGGAAGAGCCTGTGCCAGCACCATGAAGGGCATGGTGGCTGACCATCAGGTAAGTGCCATGCCACGGTCCAGTGGGGAGCACAGCTCTGTCTGGGACAGGTCACCCATGCTTCAGATCAGCCCTCACCTTCAAGAAAGACAACATGAGGAGGAGAAAAAGTGATGAAAATTACTCGGGGTATTGAATGCTATTGTGTAGCCTGCAGTGTTTTCAAGAGAAGCCTCACAGGTCTTCACAAGGAATAATTAATTTTTAAAAAGGGGAAGCAAGGGCGCTTTAGTGCTTTCTTAGACTAACTGGACAAAGCCAATACCTACATAAATAGAAGGCAACATACACCCAACATGTGGAAACTGTCTGATATTCTATACTGCATATCTGACTTGTGGAGCTGCTTGCTGAAGGATGATACTGCGACCAAAACCCCTGTACCTGGCACTGGTGAGGCCGCAGCTTGAATACTGTGTTCAGTTTTGGGGCCCTTACTACAAGAAGGACATTGAAGTGCTGCAGCAAGTTCAGAGAAAAGCAATGAAGCTCATGAAGGGTCTGGAGCACAAGCGTGATGAGGAGCAGCTGAAGGACCTGAGAGAGTTTAGCCTGGAGAAAAGGAGGCTGAGAAGAAGTTGGCCCAAGGAGAGTCAGAGCAGCCCCATAATGTGCAGAAATGAACTGAGAGGTTTCCAGGATGGGAGTTTTAAGACAAAGACATAGTGGGTTTTGAAGTTTTGTAAAGCCATTTTAGAGTGGTTAGGATGTTAATGAAGGGGAACCAGAGGATGGCATGAGTTTGCAGATCAGACAAATAGGAAGCCCTTCATGCCTATTGTGAGCTAGCTCCTGCTTGATAAGCTCGGCTCAGCCTTGATGCTTCTGGCAGTCCTGTCAGGTGCTTATGTCCACAGCCCTGGCAGATCTAACCCCAGCCTGGGTGGCTGCAGACTCATTTTTCCCTTGATATACATCTATATGTGGTGTCCTACATGGGGCAGCTTTGGCACATCATTACCGCTGGTTCAGAAAACAGCTGCCACTCACAATAGTTTGCTATAGATATAACTCATCTCTTTGGAGGGAGACAATACCAGGTCTCTGTGCCATTTAAGTCTCCTTCGGATGTGAAATTTTGCTGTGCAGTTCTAGCAAATGGACACATGGAGTCTATTTTTAATTCTAAATACCCTCACTTTGGGGTTGTTGCTTTTTCCTCTATTTCCTTTCATCACAGCAAGGCGCTTATTAAGAACTTGCTTCTGCATCAGGCCAGACTCATACAATTTAGATTTTATTTGTTGAAGAATAACCATCTGTCAGCTACTGAGAAGGAGGAAAAGAATCTATCCCTGAAGATTTGGAGATCTGTGAGTCTTTAACTAGCTCTCTGAACATGCCGTATCTCAGAACAGGAACTGAAGTGCCCTGGGAAATCAAACAGGAAAATCAAGTAATAAAATGTTCAGAGAGGCGGCGTGTAAACGTGCAGCACGAGGGTGGAAGCACTTGCCCATAGAAAGCAAAGGACTAGGGTTAATAATCAAAATGACCTCACGCTCATAAATTAGGCAAGAAAAGTGAACGAAGGAAAGGAAACAGCTCTTTAAATGATCATTGTCAGAGAGCTGTTTAGCAGCTCTCAGTGCAGTCAGCAAGTGCTCCCTGGTGCAGGGCTCTGGTTACCTGGTATGTTCGTAGGAAGCTTGCTGAAGGGTGTGCTGCAGAAACCTCCAGAAAGGTCACAGTCTGCACACATATGGTGTGATGGATATATGAACTGCTCTGCATAATTACTCACCTTTTTAATAAACTCCCCAGTCTCTGCTGAGACCTCCAGTGGCAGCACAAGAGGGACCTGCATCAATGTTACACCAGGAACGGTGGCTGCTTTTACAGGCTCAGAAGGCTCCTTTGCTGATGTGTAACAGAGCTGTGGAGCCAAACCTGCATTTGCACTGCTTGTTGGGCTTGAGCCAGTCCCACTGGCTGCCACGATCCACCCCTGCTGTTTGCAAAATTAGTCCTGTCCCACACATGGCTGGGAGGTGACAAGGGGTGGTAAGATGCAGCTTTAAACACTTCTCTGTGTTTTACCAGGAGTCTATGGAACTGGTCCGCCGTTCCCGTGTGCCTGAGGTCAGAAGGAGCTGGAGACAATTTTGGGAAGCTCTTCGGTACCTGGGTGCCTGCAGTTTGTCAGCTGCTGATGGAAGCAATGCAAATTCCCTCAGGAGCGCCTGCCTGTCCACAGAGGCTCTTGGGTCAGAGGCATTTGTTTGGCTTCCTGTTGCAACAACAGACACCCAAACCTGAACAAAACTCATGGAGAAATGGTGATGTTCCTCTTGCCGAGACTAAGGTGTATTGCTATTGGTTTGAAGAGTTAGACATCCCCACACCTGATGTGTGTTCCTTACCCTGATGTCTACTGGGCCTTATCCACAGCCTTTGGTGCACACATAGGTGCTGTGTTACTGCCCGGTTCAAATCTCAATCAATGCAACCCAAATGTGCCCATTTCCTTCTGCTGTGGTGGCCCTGTGCCCTCACCTGAGCCAATTCCTCATCCTTGTCCTTCGAGTAGCTCGAACTGTTTGAAGGGGAATTGTCAAGCACACATTGCTGGAGGGGCAGCATCTGCTGCGGGAACATGTCTGCTCTGGTATCCAGGGTACCTAGTCCCTTTCCTCTTTTCCTCTGGGAGGGTCTTTTGCTTCTTTGCCTCTCAGCGTATCTGGGAAACCAGCTCACCATACGGTGGGTACAGACAGCTGGAGGAGGAGGCAATGACAGGTGGTTTAGTGGGTTATCTACAAGTCCCTTCTGAAGCTCACTCAGTATCACACTAGCCTAGCACCATCCTTACTTGCAGCTTCTTGCAGACCCTCAGGCGTTGACCTTGTTTGGTGTTTGACTCAAGTCTCACAAAATCTGTTCCCACCATGCTTGGACCTTGAGGCAAGACCAGAGATCAATCCAGATCGATTCTGTGTACACTCATGCAGTTTCTAGGAAGTCTGAAACCTCTGTATGAAATGTATCTCCTCAGTGGCTGTTGAAATTTAGCTGTTCTCCCTTTTGGAAAGTCAACCTCTCTTTGCCCTTTAGACTCTCACCATGAAATCAGCAATGGACCTGTTTCGCTTCAGACTCTCTGCCACAAAGAAGATAGGACCTGAGGGAATGGCGGGAAGATGTGCCATGGGAGGTTTAAGATGGATATTAGGAAAAAGTTCTTCACCCAGAGGGTGCTGGAGCACTGGAACAGGCTCCCCAGGGAGGTAGTCATAGCCCCAAGTCTGACAGTATTCAAGAAGCAGTTGTACAATGTCCTCAGACAAATGGTGTGAATTTTGAGGTTGTCCTGTGCATGGACAGGAGTTGTACTTGATGATCCTTGCAGGTCCCTTCCTACTCAGGACATTCTGTGATTCTATGAACTATTTACAGAGGGCCAGAGTTGGACAGGCTTGCCCTCTTCTGCCTATGCAATTAATACATTCCCCATCACTGATTATTTGCCAATCACAGATGGGCTCAGAAGCCATTCCCTTGTAATCTAAATGTTATGGACAAAGGAGGGATTGCAATTTGGGGGAACAACTAGTGCACCCAAGTCTAAGTAAAAGACAACTGTGGGCTTGTAAGAAGCAAGAATATGTCATGCCATGCAAAACAGAGTACCAGAAGGTAGGAGAGTACAGAAAAAGAGACATCAGTACAGGATTATATCCTTCCCACTTCTCTCTCCTTACAAATGTCCCATGTGGCTACTGGGCCACATGGACCTTTGTCTGCTGTTACGTTCTATTAACTACGTTGGAGCCCCTCAAGAGTGAAATATATTTCCTTGGAGTAAATGCCATAAATGACATTCACCTTCCTAGTGAAAGCCAATGCAAGCTACAAACCCAAGTTTTCCTGGAGAAACAGGGGAGAGAACTCCCCTGCCCATGTGATTGGCAGTAGCCACATGATTTCTTTTTTAATTTCCTCTTTTCTGTCTCGTCTGAATTGTGTCTACAGCAAGCCTATGGAAGCTCAGCAAAAGCTGAGCTTGGAAAACGAGGGAGATTAAGAGGATCAGGCAACTGGCTCAGAAGTGGTGGAGAAAACTTGTGATGGGAGAGAAGGAGCCACAAGGGAAATTTTGATAAGAAACAGGATTAAATTACATCAGTTTGCATGACTGAACTATGTCAGAACCTTGCCCTGTGTAACACACGGTGGACTACATAGCAATGCAAAGAGCCGCTACGTCACCTTTGTTTTCTTCTTCCCATAGCAAGTCTCACCTGTCAATCACCATAAATTGCCAGATTAGACATTTACTATCTGTTGAGGTTAAATGTGTTACTTTCATGCACTAGCTGGAACCTCATAATTAGCTCACACCTTCTTATCAGAGACCAGCTTCATTTTCCTGTTGTTCTTACTTTTATAGCTGTTTTTCCTGCTGTAAATCTGTCTCCACTGGGGATGCTTCATTTACACCTATTTATTGCAAGAAAGACTGAACTAAATTAACATTAATTAACTCCAGTTCTGAGAAGTTTTAGCCACCATTTCCCATACAGGGCAGAAGAGTTTCTGGCCATGTAGGTGCATTAATTTTAAAGATACTGGGCTAAAGTCTGTACATTCGTAAGGGAGCATACACCCAGAGTAATTTTTGTACTTTAAAGCACAGTTGCTTCAGTGCAAATTAGGGCAGAATCTACTCCACTGCTAAGTTTTTCCAACATCTAATTAGAAAGCTACATGTTAAAACAATTCCCTCCTGCTAGGAAACTTTGGATCCATTTGAAGTTTGGAAAGTATCTTGCTTTTATGTCTGGACTCTCTAGGGCTGCTAACAAGTCCTGGGGCTGCTGAAATGATTTTTCAATTCTATACAATTGCACTGATGAAGTTAAATTGTAATTAAATCGTTAAATTGTTAAATCAGCTGCCTTATTTTCCATTTTCATATTGCTTGCTCAATTTCTCACCATCCCTGCTGCTTCACATTCTGAAAATGTTGAAGTGGATGAAGAAGTAAGCATGGCTCATTACGTGGATAACTCATCTCTAGTCTACAGTTATCTGGTTATCTGCAAGAGAGATGCTAAAGGGCTTGGTCTTTATTTTTTTTTAGCTTTTCAAACAGGCTGTCAAGGGAACAGATTTCAGCCAATGTGTTTGTGCATGTTGTTACTTGCAAGGATACTGGGCGGGGGGATGCTCAAGGAATTGCTGTCGGTAGTGTCTGACTCCTCTCTCGAGGTGCAGAGCAGCACCCTGCATCTTGCCAAGCACACTTACTCATGTCTCTGGGCTGCATTTTCCAATGCTCCTGCCATCCTCCCTTGCAGCCATTTGTTGTCACCAACTGTTTAATAAACCTCAGCATGGGTTTTGTTCTAGTCGATCTTGTAGGAGCCATCAGGCTACTGGAAAAGTCTTTCTTCACATTCAGTTAACACCGACACTGTCCTGAAGCTCACAGAACGCAGAGGTCATTTTTCTAGGGAAGACAGCAAGATGTGGATCTTGTCGTATCCATTTCAGTGCTCTGTTTCTGCCAACCAGCGTGTTTCCAGCTTGAAAAGGGGCTGACAGTTCCAGATGCTCTGAGGACCTTCAAGGTGAGTGGGTCATGGCAGTAATTGCCCAGTCAAGAAAGAGCACGATGGACCCTGCTGGGTGCATGGAGAACAACAATGTGACCAGGCCCTGCACAGGGACAGATTTAATGTTTTGAAGCCTGTGAAGACTTCGACACAACAAGGTTTTCCAACCCACTCCGGTTTTATTTTAACCAAGGTCTTACATGGAAAAGAGCCTTCAGAGTCTGGGTACAGGATCTACATGAGTCTTCTCCAAAGTCTCACAATAGATGACTGTGGTCATGGGTGTTTTGTTGAGCAGACAAATCCTGGAAATAGATGGTGCACTGCAGATAGCATTTTCAGAATAATTGCGACCTCTGGTTTTGGGGGAGTTCGCTATAAAGAGTAGAGAGCTGTCAGAAAATGCTATAAATACACCCCAGCTTTTAAAATCAAGGTCTCCCTTAATAACAAAGACAGGAGTACCCAGGAACACACTCAGCCGAACAAACACACGAGCTAACAGACCTACCAACCTTTCGTTAAGAAAGACTTCTCTGCAGGAAGATGATGTGTATGTAAAAGTGAAAGCATCATTTTCTCATGGGGAAAAAAAAACAATTATTCACATTTAGGTAGAGAGCTGGAAATTGGAATGCTGGAGCAGTTTGGGTGCTCTTGCTGGGACAGGAGCCTGTTTGTAGGTCTTAAAAAGTCTGTCTCCAGCTTTCCTATAAGGCTCCTTTAAGTATTGAAAGGCTCTTATAAGGTCCACCTGGAACCTTCTCAAAACTGAACAGCCCCAACTCAGCCTGTCTTGCAGGAGAGGTGTTACAGACCTCTGATTATTTTTGTGGCCCTCCTCTGTACCCACNAAAAAAAAACAATTATTCACATTTAGGTAGAGAGCTGGAAATTGGAATGCTGGAGCAGTTTGGGTGCTCTTGCTGGGACAGGAGCCTGTTTGTAGGTCTTGGCAGGTTTTTTTTCTAAATGACTCAGCTGGTGTCTCTTCACTTAAATCAGGCAAATTGCTTCGAATTCACCTACCTTCATTTTGTTTGTCAAACATATATTTTAACCGGGAGTTTTCAGATGCCCTGTTTCTGGCAAAACAGATGCAGGGCACTAAGCAATGTTTTCTTGCATTTTTCTGCAAGTCATACATAATTTCCCAACTTTGGAAAAATTACAGACTGACAATAGGAAGGAGGAAGACAGAAAAAATGTTCAAAATTACTTTTACTGCAGTGAACTATTTAAAACTGTGAAAACTACAAGGTATTTTTGAGACACCCCAGTTGTGGGGCACCCACAGCTTCTCCAGGCAACCTGTTCTGGTGTCTCACTACTCTCATCATAAATAATTTCTTCCTTATATGCAATCTAAATCTGCCTTCTTTCAGTTTAAAATCATCACCCGTTGCTCTGTCACTGCAGGCCCAGGTAAAAAGTCTGTCTCCAGCTTTCCTATAAGGCTCCTTTAAGTATTGAAAGGCTCTTATAAGGTCCACCTGGAACCTTCTCAGAACTGAACAGCCCCAAATCAGCCTGTCTTGCAGGAGAGGTGTTACAGACCTCTGATTATTTTTGTGGCCCTCCTCTGTACCCACTTTTCTCCACTGCCTGCTCAAGGAGCATGAGAAAAGCAATTAGTTGACTGCACATATTTCAGGGCAACTGAAGTGGGAATAACATCCAGGGGACATTCGTGTCTCCTCATCTCCATGTGCTCTAAGTAGCTTGAAATGACACCCTAACCCCAAACATCTGAAGTGAACATTCCTGCTCAATCCCAAATACAAAAAGACAGAGAGTATGAGTTTCCAAAAGA
>VWYH01004244.1:0-54065 GCA_013399365.1 Pampusana beccarii | reverse complement strand
AAAAAAAAAAAAAAAAGAAAAAAGGAGAGATCTGTTTGGGCCAATACAAACATGTTATCATTTCCAAACTGTTCAGGTTTCAACCACCCTGTTGAGAAACAGAAAAAATCCCACCACCCCACCACCCTACATTTATATTAAGTCAAAATAATGTTCTCATTTAAAAATTAGTGAGCCAACATTTTGGTTTAGAAAATACCCAAATAAAGTATTTCAATTATTTTTGATGGGCTTGAATTTGTTGAAAGAGAGCCCTTCTTATCAACTTAAGTTCATTTTTCACAAATCAAAATTTTCAGATAAACAAGTTAAATAAGCTCTCCACACCATCTGTCTGGCTTGTCTACCTACACCATGAATTCTCCATCACTGTCCATGTCTTGCAGGATCTAGCAGAACTCTTCAAGCATTGCCAGAAATGCAAATTTTGAATTGCCAGTGTAGCTGTGGGTGTGTTACAGCATGATGTTGAGGTGTTTGCTGTCCATCAGAAAGGAACAACCTGAATTTAGCAGGACATAGACAACCTAAGGACCTGGTGCATGTGAAATCAGTGGAGGTCCATCCATACAAATGCATTGCTAGGGTGCAATCTGCAGGTCCCCTGCCTTTTTCCTGGTATGGCCAGGCAGAAATTGGTCCTGGATTTGAAGTGGCATTTTGAGGAGTGAAGACTACTGATTCCCTTGAATTTCAAACACAATCGTTCCCAACTCAATCCCAGAATAGAAAGCTAATTCCCTTTACACCAGAGGAAATGCATTTTTACTTCACAAAAGGAAGAAGAATCGGCTTTCCCGTTACAAGTACTTTGGACACTTGTTAGCTACTCTCCCCAAAGAACTGATGCCAAGATTTTATTTTCCTTTTTCTTTTTTCTTTTTTTTTTTTCTGACGAGAACAGCAGCTTTTTACGCTCGTATGAACAGCTGTACAAAAATATAATTAACTGTTCCCTGAGCTGTTGACAGCTGGCAGCATCATTCCAAGGTGAAATATCAAAACTATAATAATTCTGTCTTGTATAGGGCAGGTAACCTGAAACAATTAGGAGCTTTTAAAAATGTTTTTCTTCTTTTTGGAGAGAGTAAGCATGTCATTCATTTAACTTTGCAGACTTTGCCCTGTCTTCTTCTGAAATGAGAAGGAAGATCAGAAATAGCACTCTCTAAACTATTCACTGCCTCATCCCGTCGTGGGATATCATGGAACGGTAGTGGATTTCACAGCCAGCAAAAAGCTGAAGGACACTGCTTTTATTATCATTTAGGGAGAACATCTGTCCCAGTCCTTTGCCTTGTCAGGGTGATTATTCCAATCATACAGGAAAAACAAACTCCCCCATTGAAAACAACTGGATAAGAAACTAAGAGGCAAAACAGAATTCTTTGTCTGCCACGTAGGACATCTGATATCCTGCTGCCTGAGAAGACTCTTTCATGAAAAAAACCAACCAACCAACCGACCAAAAAAAAAACAGTAGAAGGGGAAAAGAGCAACTTGCATTCTCCTCTCCTGTAGACTGGCTCAGCTGGGAGATGTCCTAGTGCAGTCTTTCTCAGCAACTCTTTAAATGAAATGATTTCCTGGTAGATACCAGAAAAGATAAATTTTTTTCAAACCAACCTCTGAAACTGTGAACACCTGTGTTTTCCTACGTGCAAGCAGAAAACATACCTTGGGATATTGAAATCAGGTGGCTGAATGCACACTTGCCCAATTAGTGCATACAAATTCCTGCCTGATGAATGTCTCCAGATGGCTCATCTAAGGTTACGTATGGAAAACTTGGTCTTTACTTTGTTCATTTTATAGGTATGGATAACATCCACGCTCAGCCAGCAAGCAGCAGCGTCTGAAGACACGGCTGTGCACAACCCACCACCACCACTGTTCCAGGTGGGATGTCCCAGGTCCTCGGGTAGAGGAAGCCGTTTGGAATCCCTGACAGAGACCAGAGTGAGGGAAGGGTCACTTGAGGGAATCCCAGGAATTACCCCAAATCGCGTAAATCCAAGAAATGACTCAACAAGATCTCTTCATCCTTTTCTCATTACTACATCTGCTGTCCGGAAAGAAGCTGGACTCTGGACAGGAAGCCACTGAGGGCTTCTTACTTCCTCCACTCCCCGTTTACACAACTGAGGAGCTTTATGAGCAATAAAACCTTTTATCATCATAGGTGCATCCCATGATTTCTTTCCCAGCACGTGCACCCTCGTGCATGACCATCTGCAACTTCGTACACATGTAAGCGAGGAAATTTTTCTGGACAAGAAGAGAAAAAACGGATTGAGGCCAAACCAAGCCAAATTCTTAGTATGACACTCATTTCCTGTGAGCAAGGAGACCAAGCAAGCTTTGTTAGCTAGGAATGCCTGGGTCCCTAGATGCTGTGTGCTAGAGTTTCCACATCTGTGCAGGGCAATGGGAGAAAGGCCAGGAGGGTTCCAGGCAGTAACCTTGGAGGATCTGGAAGACACGGGCTGTGTGTCCTCCTCTGTCATGGGCTGCCTGCCTCCCCCTTGAGCAGCACCTGCCCTTCACCTCTCCCCAGATGCATCATCATGCGATTGCTGGTGTCAAACACGTATCCACAAATGCTTGTTCCAGTGCAGCAGAGCTTTTTACAGCTTAGCTTGAGCCAAACTGGGAAAAAAAAGGCAAACTTTATTTGAGATAGACAGGGAGTGTGCTCATGGGGAGGTCAGCACCTTCTGCAACTTCCTTGTGTAGAGAGTACGTGCCACCCTTCTCCTCCTTAAAGCAGAGCCAGTCAGGCTGATTTAGCATACCGAGAAGAAATACATTTAAGACTGATGTAAACGAGATATGTACTCAGACTATCGTGGCTCTGAGATGAGACCGGGAGGGAGATAATAACTTTTCTCTAAGCTCTCAAGCCTTTCTCTAGGGCACTAATGATGGTATTGTGTCCATATAGTGCTGATTGAGCCACAGAAGTATCCTTGAAATATTTTCATACTTGTCCTTCTCCTTCTCTTTCTGCAGATTAATTTAATCCCAAGACCCTTCAGGAAACGTTACTGATCTCAGTCACCTTCCAGCAGTTTAAAAGTGTTGAGCCATTGTGTCTTCTGCACACCAAGACTTCCTTCTAGGAGACTGAGGTCAAATGCTGCTGCAGTTTCCTGGTTGAGTATGTGGGGGTTTTTTGTTTGGTTGGTTTTGGTGGTGGTGGGTTTTTTTGTGTTTTTTTTTTTTTTTAATTCCATTTAAATCTTTACCTTCATATCAGGCAAGAAAAGGTCGAAATCAGGTTAGACTATATAATTTGGTACTTATGTTCCTAATTGTGTTTTCGCAGTGTTTCACATTACAGTTTTTCCTTGTCTCCTAAGCTTCTTTCGCTTAATAAATATACTTATGTTATGAAACTGCCCACTTTCTACATTCTTTTTCACTTTCTTCTCTCACATCAAAGCCAATATAAATAAAGAATAAATTGTTGAGCTAACAAAACTGTTAAGAGAATACAGTTTTTCCCCTGGAGCTGTAAAGATTTCCAACACCCTAGCAGAACTGTCTTAGATCAGTAATTGTTAATGGAATAAAACAGTGTCAAAAGGTAAACACTGTTGTTTGATAAGTCAGGTTGACTGTGCCTTTCTGGACCGTGTCTCTTGCCTGTCTGCTTTTGTTTTGTTAAGATTAGCTGTTCTCAGTTCAAGGGAGTAGCCAGAAAATGAGTTTTGTATACACAGCTCTCTTTGCAACTTTCAGCCCCTGCACTTTTTCACTCTAGCACGGCTAGCACGTATCCTGCTTCAGAGCAGCTTTCACAATACGCCCTTGCACAATCTCTAAGTCTCTTATTGTGGGTACAACACTGAGTGAACCTCCAAAGATGAGCCAGTGAAAGCCATGCAGCCATAACATTTGAAAGGCATAAAAAATGAGCAGCTCAGCAATTCCAGCAGGTTGGACAACAGCCTGACCTTTGCCATAAGGAAAGTGAGGGAGATACCAAGCAAACTTCTGTGCTATTTTCTGTAATTGTCCATGTGTTACCTATTGTCTCCCAGGGGCAGTTCGTGGCCCTGCTGGGGCTGAGGGCTGCAATCCTGAGTCCAGTGCCCCCAGTAATTTATGTCTGAGCTCCAAATAATCCAGTCATCTCATTTTAAACACAGACTGGTGACAACCAAAATTTTGTGGTGAAAGCCAGCCTGACAAAATACTAATCCAGGCTGGGGAAGGGCCCTGAGAACAGTTTGCCTTTCCCGATACCCAAGAAGACAGATCTCAGGAGGCGACCTCAGAGGGCTGATTTTCTCCAAACTGGGATTAATTCTTTGCAAACACATCTCTGCAGCCCAACACCTCACACAACCTGTGGATACTTTGATGTTGAGACAGATCTAGAGTAATAAATGGGAAGGTAAACATCAGGTGTATCAACAGTTTAATGGGAGTTAACAGACTTCTGAAGGTTGAAGGTTTTGCTCAGAGCATCTAAAATACCAGTTATATCTAAGTTCCTTTGTGTATTTCACCATTTTTCCACCTGTCTGATGCAGCTGAAGGACAAATATAACCTGTAGCTGTCGGCATCAGTCAGGCTGCCATCATTACGTACCACTGTTGGGTGGGAGGGTGGTCAGAGGGAAGCAACCAGGACCTCTCTGAAAGAGGCACGGAGTAGTGTCAGTAAGGAAAAATCAAGAAACAAGCACGTATTTCTTTGTCAAACAAATTCCAATTAAGGACACGTATCACCATTCAGAGAGATGACACAGGACAATCAATATTCTTGATGGCCCGAGAAAACACTGAAAGAACGGGGTAAAGTTAATCAGGGGGAATTGCAGAGGCCAGTGTGGAAAGGTTTGCTGGCTATGAACTCTGTAGCAAAATCTGTGCAGAGTTTGCATATATTTAATCTACTGTAAAATATCCCCACATGCAGAGTTATACAGCACTACAAGGGCTAGAAAACTCTCTGTGTTCAACCCACATGGTTAAATCTTGGTTAAGTTTAAGCACTCCAAGTTAAATATATGTTCTGAATGGGGCCTATGTGCTTGAGCCGTACTCCTGTCTTTAAAAATCCACAGCTCTGTTACTACATGCAAAAGTGTCTGTAGCAGAAAGGAGACCTCTCACAAGGAAATCCTGAAAATTTGAGAATGTGTCTAGGTATGACACATATGATGCTGCTGGTTTTAGAACATTTGCTATTGCAAGAAAAACCTCAACAGTGCTTGAATACAAGTATTAGGATTTCCAACAGTATCAGAGCTTGTCCACTCAAAACTTGGTGACCTCCATTGCTAAATTCATCCACTTCATTAAGGCAGGTCTGCAAAAGACCACATGGCATCTTTTACGATTCTCTTTCACTGGCAATCTTGAGCTTTCTATCAGAAGTTTTCTTTCTTTATGAGTACATGTAATGTCAGCTCTGCCTGATGCAACCCTCCAATATCATGTGAAATCTGCACTCATTCTGTGGTTTGTAGGTTGTTTGTTTGGTCCAGCTCTTCACCAGCTTTAGAAACAGCCAGAGGGAGTGGTTACATTTTAAAGGCATTTATTTCCCTGTCATGGTCAGTTAGAAGTTTGTTGTCTAATGTTTTCCTTTCATGCTGAGTCATGGTTTTTGCAGGCTGCTCATAAATTTGCAAGCGCTACAGCATCCCTGTGTGGAGCAGAGACTGGGATGTGAAGGCAAATCTCAGCTTGTGCAACACAAAGGCGATGGTTTCCCCGGGTTGGGACTTTTTGATATTGCAGAAAGAAGCCGCTATTGTGCTCTGTGTAATCATGCCCTGTTGGGTGAATGCATGCCAGTCCTCATTAGTGATGTTACTGTTACATTATGCTAATTGTATCTTTGAAGCTCTGTAATTCTGGTTTTTCTGAATAGCGCAATAAAAAAGTTAATTAAAAAAAGATGTTCTCTGAAAAGGGCAAGAGAGATACTCTCTCAGAAGCTAAGCGGAGTAAAAAAGAAAATGCTTTGCCTGCACTAATTGATCTTAGACATAAAGACAAATTATTAATTAATTAATGCTGTTTCAGATGATCTGAGAGTACATGAGCAGGAACTATGCTGTGGACAATAGGAGGTAGGAGACAGGAGCAAGACCGAGCGGAATTTCTCTCTTGACTTCATTCTCATCAGCAATCCCCTAATTAGGAAAAATTACAAGCATATACTGCCCAAGATTGCTTAGAGAGCAGATTTCATAGGTTTCAAAAAGGTGATGACTTGAAGCTGTTGCAAGATGTGACAGAAGGATGTCCAACACAGACGTGCTCTGCAGAGGTAGGGAACACGAGAGAATTCCACTTTCTTCTTGTGGATGGAGACTCTCAGGGGGAGTTCAGCCTCACCACAGATTTCTTGTGCAAGAGCAGCCAAGACTTTAAAGCCTATTTCTAGAAGGATATTTAGTCACATAAATAAGTTATCTGATCTAGGTTTCAATCTCTCCCACTGTCTCAAAACTCCATAAAATGAAGCTTTTCTGCCCCATTTATCTCATCACATCTATTTTGGCAACAATTTCTGGAGGGCAGGAATGGCCTTTTGATGCGTATAGCTGGCTACTGAAGTAAGCAATAATAACTTGATGGGAAAGTTAAGAAGTTACACGGAATATACTCTTTCCATTGTAAGATGCCTGAAACCTTTCCAAATTTTGCTTTTTCTGTTGTTGTTTCTTTTTTGTGTGTGTTGAGAAACGCTCTTCTCTCCACACGTTCGTTTTTGTTCTTGGTCTGCAACTCTGAGCGCAGCTATGAAGCTCAAATGGCTCTTGCTGGTCAGAGCCGATGGGGCTTCTGTCTTTCTGTCATTTCATGTGTCGTGCAGACAAATGAAACCCACAGCAATAAAAACTTCACAGTACAACAAACCCCCATGTGGCTGATGTATGCCACATGGCGTATTCTGTTTGTTACCGGTCACTCTTGGAAATTATTCAGCTTCTTTTTGCCACCCAGTCCCATTGTACAAAGCAATGAAGTCCAGTGTGTTTTTGAGAAAAAACGAGGCATTTCTCTTGACTGAGGTAGCAAATGTAATTAGACAATATAACTAGATTTTGCAGAGACACAGTTCTTATCTGTATCTGTGATCTTCCTCTTTTCTTTCAGTCTTTGGACCCTTAATGTTTGTGGCCTTACGCATAAGTAAAGCAAATCAACAGATATTGCTTTTCTTCAAGAATATTTTAAAGCCTTCAGTTAAAATCCAGTGACTTGCGTGATAATTTTCCATGACTTAAGGGTGTACCGCATAGAAAAATATTTATCATGTCTTTCGTACAAACTATCGTACAGGGAAAAACTTGTGCTATTAACAATGGGGAATGCATGTAAGAATAAAATGTAGCTACTAGCTAACAGGTTGTAGGAGACAGACCAAAATATTTTGTTTGGTGGTTGTTTGGGTTTTTTTGGGTTTGTGTGTGTGTATTAGTTTTGACACAAAGAACAGTTTTGGTAAGCTGAGTCCAAATGTGTTCTCAGCTGGGGAGAAAGGACTGATCGATGGTGGTAAAATATTAAACTGTTTAAGGTCCCTGCTTCACAGTATATAAAACCAGTCACATCAACTCATGTTTCACTTTTGGTGTCTTTTCTATGAAAAAGACACCAAAAAATCCAAGAAGCATACTCCAAAGCTCCACCAAGCTGCCCATGCAACCAGCCTCCTCAGCGTGCAATTACTTAAACATTTATCATGAGAAAAAGACACTTTCACACAACATGGCTGTAAGGGTTCAGTATGCAAACCGAGTGTGAATTTGCTCTGACGGTGTGCAGCATGGCTCCTACACAGCCCCACGCACTAAGGCGATGGACACAGACATCTAATTCCATCAGCCTGCTTATGGCTTCTAAGGGCCAGTCGTGCTGCCAAAAATCATCAGGGGCTGTTTGGCTTCATGTCTCACTGACATGGACACACTTCATGCTTATGGGTGAACACGTGCACAGATGTTTTGTTTAAGAGCAAGAGAGGTAGCTGAGGAGGTGCTGAGGATCGCAACTGAATTAAGGTTCAAGTAACAATACTTCACATTCCTGACAGCGACTGCAGCTTTATGTAAACCTGGCCACTGTTGGTTCTCCTGTCACTGACAGTAGGGTAGAAGTTAAGATCTCTGGTTCCAGTCTTACCTGGGTAAACTGGGCTCAGAAAACGGTGTGCATTGACCACTAGATCGCACGTGGGAAGATTGGTCCTGAGGATGCATTCGTGTGGCACGTAGCATTGTATCATGGAGGGTCTTGGTCTCTTCTCCCAAGTAACAAGTGACAGGACAAGATGAAATGGCCTCAAGTTGCACCAGGAGAGGTTTAGATTGGATATTAGGAAAAAATTATCTATGGAAAATGTTGTCAAGCATTGGAATAGGGAACTGGTTGAATCACCATCCCTGGGGGTGTTTAAAAGATTCATAGACGAGGTTTGTAGGGACATGGTTTAGTGCCAGAGTTAGTTAATGGTTAGACTTGATGATTTTGAGGGTTTCTTCCAACCAACATGATTCTATGATTCTATGTCACAGCATTGCTTTTCGCAAACCCACCCCAAGCTAAGCTCAGAGGTTCTCATTCCTCCTTTCCTTCCCTGTCAACCCAGGTGTATTTTGAATGCCAAGACAATTAAAGCAGCTCTACTTTTGCAAGGATCTACAAGGGGAGGAGATTTCTCACAGGCTGAATGTAATGGCACTGTTTGCCTGGCTTGTGTCAGCAAAGATGCCAAAGCAGTTTTGACCACTACACTCAAACCACCAAAGGACAATACTTCTCCACTGAGAACAATGGCCAGAGCTTGTCAGCCATTACTGACAAAAGCTCCTGCACTCTGGTGTACCCAGAATTTCTTGGCATTTCACAGTAATACAGAAGCGTCAAGTTGCCCTCCAGTTTTTAGGGTCATAGTGTACTTAAGAAACCACAAATGAAGATGAACACATAGAGCCTCTACCAAAATACTTGCCGGCAGCATTGTGTCCAACGTGTTTCATGCACTGTGTTTAATACAACCTTACACCACTGTGGAAGCTATGAGGAGGCCATCTAAGTTGCTCTTAGATGGGAACAGTCTAGTGGGTGACTTCTCAACCACGGCTCAGTGGTCCTGGAAGGCAGGTGGAAGAGGTGTGTGCAGCACTTCTTTTGTTGATGGGGACATTTGTAACCAGAGAGAGTGAGTTTAAGTTTACAAGATGCAAACACAGAATAACGACAATATGAAGTTCTCCAGCACACACTGCTTGAGATTTTATGAATTACAGGCTAAAAGGGTGCTTTCAATAGCTGCAGATTGACAGCTAGACAAAGTGATGCTAGGATGTAACGTATATCTGATAAAATGCACTCAACTTTGTCATTTCCCCTTTAGAAGACTGATAAGAGCTCATTACTTATTGTAACATATTACTTGAATTACCATAATTTTATCCACAAACCAGGATCCAATTGTGAAAGGCATAATATGAGACCTATAATACAAGAGCTGTTCTTATTCTCAAATTATTCACATGGGAAGTATGAAGATGACACAGATGGAAGAGGAAGGGCAAGAATAACACCTCAGCAAGACCAGGAATGGTCTCTACCTTTCTGTAGCCCAACTGCAAAGACAGGTTGTGGCAACTCCATGAAAGTTTGTGGACCCCATCTCCCAGGCAACAGTCCCCAGGGGAGGACACGGTAAGGGACCTCTTGGAAAAGTGTAGGTAGAGATATTGGAAAGTGCTGTCAGTGCTGGAGGCTGATGAAGAGGCTTAAGGACTTCATGTCGTAGCATCCTCACTCAAAAATGTGCCTCTCTTGCGAAAGGATGCAGGTAAACACTTGCAACTGCCGTGAGTTTCAGCTGAGCTGAAATAACATTTTTCCCTCAGCACATAATAAGGATTAGCCTTTTAAGTTTTTTTTGTTGTTGTTGTTGTTGTTTGGTTGGTTTGTTTTTTGTTTGGGTTTTTGTTTGTGAGTTCTTAAATATAAATAAATAGAAGAAAATAAATAAATAAATAAACAAATAAATATTTAAATGTTTAAAATCCAGGCCAAAACTAATAGGTCAGATTAGAGCCAGAGATGAAACACAATCAGTCAGGTATTCAGGCTGCCATGGCAATCCATTAAAGCCCCCTCTCCCACTCTACCAGAAACACAGTTCTGATGCAGAGATCAAGAAAAATCGTGTGCTCCTGACTTAAAAGCTTTTCTAATTATCCCCCTCTCTAAAGAGGAAAGAATATTAAAAAGGCCACTAACCAAGTTCATGTACCTTGCTTATATAAACCGTGTTGCTTAGAAATGTCAATGCTCGATTTCAGAAAACACTGAAAAGAAAATACAGAAAACAACTGCTGTTTGCGAAGGTGGAACAGATGACATAGCTGGAAGACAAGCCCATGTTGGAGCACGGGAGTGGAGGGCAATGTAAGCCTTGCAGACAGGGTCTGAAGGCAATCACACCTGCCTGTCCCTGCACGAGCACAAACCCGCTTCTCTTTGCCCTGGTTAGTAAGAGAAAAACAATTTTATCTGGAACACCAGAGAACTGTAATAGCATAGAGTAATTTCTCCCAAGGCATTTAGGGTAGATATTAGGAAAAGTTTAAATACACTTAAAATTAGAAGAAACAGGCTTGTGACATCTCCCTTGCTGGAACAGGTTGTATTTGTCAGGGATACGGGGAGATTTCACTGTCTTTCGTTCTTCTCTCAGTTTCTAGGATCCTGTAATTTCAATAGTTATTCAAGTTTTGTAACATCGTCTGAACTAGACAACTGTTTTGAAAGTTTCCAATACAGAAATCACTTATGATTACAAAAGGACTGAGGGTTAGGAGAGAATTGCATCATCAGGGCTTGGCGTGCAACCATGGCATTGAGTCCTTCCCGAAGAGTAGTGTTCTCCCAGCCAGCCTTAAACGGCTTGTGCTTGCACCCAAATTTGAGCTGACACCTTGGGCCAGAGCCTGCCCTGACACTTGATAACAATAACCCCATGGTGAGCTGGATTCTCTGCCACAGCAGGGTCAGAGCACCCTTGCCTGGGGATGCACGCCACGTTACCACCAGCAGCGTAGGACAGAAAATTTTTCCAGTCGTTAACTATTCCTAATTTGTCCAAAGCAGTGTTTCTTGTCCCTTCCTCCAAAACCCTGGTGAAATACAGACTGTTGGAAAAGAGAGATGACTGGGCTGGCAGAACAGGGCACCTGTTTCGGTACTTCTACCGTGTCACTCCAAAGACATTTGGTGCATGGAGATGATGCATGGAAAGGGTTCGGATGACTCACAGCCTGCTTAAATGAGTTTTGCAACGCACATGTGCTCCTGTTGCTAAAAGACACCACGTGCAAGCAAATAAGCACCCCAAAATAAAGGACACAGAGTAAATAATTCATTTTGCTCATGAGTGAACTGATCCAGGCATGTGGCAGTCGGGGTTTTGCAAGTGATGCTTATAGAAGTGTTGCACTGATGGTATCCCCTCAGAGCTCTTTTCTTTAACAGGTTTCAGAGTAGCTCAGGGACCACCTGCCAAAGCAGCATCTGCAGCATAGGCTCTGGTACCCACAGACTCTGCCCAGCTCAGTCTCCAGAAGGTTTTCCTCTATAACAGGGAGGCCTTAAACACAGATACCTCTGGGTCTTTCATCTTGAGCAAAAAAGACAGTAGCTGTCCTTGAGCTTGCATTTCGTTCCCATCTTCAATGCAAGCTACATACAGGCTAAGAACAAGCTCCCTTTCCCACCTTCCTTCAGGAGAAAGAAGAAAATGTATTTTCCCTCCCCCCGGATCCCATTCTCTCCTTTTCTCTTGCTTCAGCTGCTGGTGGTTTTCTTTAACAGTTTCACTTTGCTACAAACTCAGCTGTCAAGCTGGTTTGGAGCACTATAACGTTTTGTAGGCCAGGTGGGGGCGGAAGGTTTACCCTGCCTCATGACAAATGTCTTTTTTTTTTTCTTTTTCT
The DNA here is from genome assembly GCA_013399365.1 of Pampusana beccarii. Taxonomy (NCBI): domain Eukaryota; kingdom Metazoa; phylum Chordata; class Aves; order Columbiformes; family Columbidae; genus Pampusana; species Pampusana beccarii. Next base: position 42,084 of record VWYH01004244.1, on the reverse strand, counting down.
TTCCCCAAGAGTGTGTTTTGTGGGTTTTCTTTTCCTAAACAATGAAGCAAACTGTTCCCAGAAGTGACGGTGACAGCCGGCTGTAAAACTGCCTGCTCATCACTTTAGCGCCCAGTTGACAGAAGAGCACATCACCTTGACTGTGTAAGGACAAGACCATGTTGCGTGTCCTCAGGTGGTGTCCCTCTTGCCTGCCTGCCTGGTGTCTTCCAGTGACAGATCTGACATACGCAGCCACAAGCATCCAAACCTCAGTCTTCAGCATGTGTTTGATCTGGTGATCGCAGGGCTAAGCAGCTGGAGTCCCACCCTCTCGTGCTTTCTTGTGTCACTGGTGAATTTGTGTCGCGTGGTCCCACAGAGGTGTTTGCTACCTGAGTGGAGGTTTGGTGCAGCCTCACCTCTGCCAGAGGTTGGCACCTGAATGCTCAAATCACTTTTGTTCTGGAAAAACCTCTTTGAAGCCGGGCTGTTCCCCACATGACTGGTGCAAATGGGTGTCTCTGCCCCCACACGGGCTTTTTCTTGGACTAGGCAGGACCTGCCTTAAAATTGAGCAGGTTCACGATTTCCTATCTGGGCCGAGGTCAGCTCCAGCTTGCTAGCTGGATGAGAGTAGATGTATGCAATGGTGCTGCCCTACTTTTTTATACAGCTTTTATATGAGCAAATAAGGAATTTTATTTGCTGTGCCTTGTCTGTCCTCTATCTATTTGTGATCTAGACTCTCACTCAGAAAGAATCCCATCGAGGCATCCAACTCCCCTGAAACAGGACATAGACAGGGTCCGCTTAGCTGTTCATATAGAAAAAAAAAACAGGTTGCTCAAGCGCTAATTTAGGGATAGTTTTCCAAGTGCTCAACACCCACAGCTTAGAGTAACTTTTGAGAAGAGATCTGCACCCCTTATTATGCCAGTTAGAGGCGGGTTTTCAGCAGAGTTTAGTCTCCAGTTTGCTGGCTCTCAACTCTGGCCAGTTGTTTTGCTGCTTGGATGAGAACTGAGCCGATCTGAAGATCTGGTCTTCAGCAACACTGAAAAATACCACGTTTCAGGGATTGCACATTGTAGGCATTGCAATCGTCTGGTGCTTGCCAGACTGTAAGTAATCACGCCAGCAGCTAGCAAGCTGTCAGTTACTAGTGTAAGCTGCAAATCCATCAGGAATTGTTTATATTTCACAAGGGGATGGAGAGAGAGAAGATTCATTTAATTTCTCTTTAAAAAGTGTGCGTGTGCACGCATGGCAGAGGGTCAAGATAATTTTAGAATATGATTTCTTAACGAGATCCCTTACGAAGGTGGTGCTGTTGGAGTTAACAGCCCCTCGCCTTGGCACGGCTCCTGCTCGCGTGGCTGGAGCTGCAGAGGAGGGCGCTTTCCCCAGGCTGAACCTCGCAGCGGGTGCTCTGAGCTCGCTTCCAGCTGTGCAGACTTGGGGACAGATTTTTNTGCTCATGGCAGGGGTGGCACTGGGTGAGCTTTGAAGGTCCCTTCCAACCCAAACTGTTCTATGAGTCTACGATTCCGTATAAACCTACTTCTCGGCACTGGGAACACTGCTGAGGCCTTATCTTCATCCCTCTGACGTTTATGTGGCTCTGCTGTGCTTCTGGGAAACGTGATTCCTTTCCTATACCCCAAATCATAAGCTTAGGATATTGGTACCATCAATATTTATCTGAACAGGGAATGCCGGGGCTGGATTATATGCATATCCAGCACTGTTTTCACTGGACCTGATACCCAGGAACTAGTCTGTGTCGTAAATTCAGACCCAAACTCACTTCCAAAGCATTGTCAGCCAAAAGGGAAGGGCTTTGCCTGGTGGGCAGGGTCTGCACCGAGTCCCTCTCATTAGGTATTTATGGACATGCACAGACTGGATGCAGGCACACGTATCAGTAACACAGTGGGCGTCTGTTTCAGAGACCAAGGAGTCAAAATGGTAATTTTTGTCATTCCTTCGGTGGTCAAGATCATGGGCAAGGATTCAGATGACTCATCGGTTCTTCGCTGCTGTGTGGTGAGCTTAAAAAACACAAAGATGTACAATACGCATGGGTCAAAGTATTCAGACTTCCAGATCTGTAGATGGTGATATTTGCACACTTCCTTCTTCTCTACAGGGCCAGGGGAAAAAGGTATTTTGGAAAAAAAAAGTGAAAATCCTATGTGAACCAATAGAGCAGGCAGCAAGACTTATATGGCTTGTTGCAGGATAATGACTGAGACCTTTTGTTAGAGCTGCTGTTATCATTGCACACTCTTGTACTGAGAAAGCTAGATCCTTGGAGCTGGAGGGGCTGCTGGGAGGCTGGTCTGCAGTTTGTTTTCTGCATCTTAGAAAGTGGACTTGCTGCTTTTCGCTTCTTCAGGATGTAACTGATCAAACTAAGTGGACCTCAAAACATTTTTAAGCTTTTAAAAATCATATAGAGCGGTGCTTTTCAAATTGGTCACTGCACAATACTTAAGGCAGATTAACCATTTTTGGATGAATTGGGAGTTTTCCTGCAAGCTTGTATTTTCTACAGAGTACAGGAGATATTGTACCAACTGCTCTTTCCATTAAGGATCTAGTTTTCAGTAGAGGAAAGGCAGGAAGGGAAGAAAACCGGCATGCCCAGAAAGCTTTTACCTCAATCTTTGATGCTGCAGCTGCAACCCTGCAACCAGCAATGTTTTGCCCCAAATTGCTGTCAGGATTCCCTGTGGGAGATGTAGGTCAAGGTGTTTCAGATCACCTTTCTTCACCTTGGTCCAGGCTGCTGCTCCTCCTGCACACTTCAGCACGCATCCCTCCCCTTGCTGAGCGCCATCCTCCTCCTGCTGACATTTCATAACCCTTTTTCTGAGCCCCAGGCCCCAGCTCTGATTCACACTGGGGTTGCTCTGCTCCAGACTTGAAGAGGGCAACCCAAAACAGAGCAATAACTGAGAAAGGGAGCTGGCAGGCAAAATCAGGCCGATAATTAAGACTGGACCAACCCCCACATGCTCACGTTGGTTGTGCTATGCAAACACCAACTGCTTGGCCTCGGGGCTCTCCTGTATCATAGCAGGCCAAACAGAGTCAATAAGAACGGCTCCTTTGATCCCAGTTTCTCAACAGCTGGGCAAGTCATGGCCTTTACTTGCTGCTGACTCATGGTGAACCACTGCATGCTCGTACTATAAAGCTGCCTTGGAGGGCAGAAATTAAGTTTGTGCTGGCTTTAAGACCCTATTACGCCCTGGGAGTGATGTGAAGAGGCCTTTGTACAATCTGGAGTCAGGTTCGTTATATTTGCGTCCTACTATAGTATAAATTAGCATTATTTGAGCATAATCATTATTTGGAAGAAATGACAATAAATTAAAGTACCAAATTCGCAATTAAGGGCCAGCAAGCTAGTTAATTAATCTTATATCTAATTAGCCAAAAATAAATTACCCAATCAGGACTATAAATCTATTCAGTGAGCTCCAACAGCTGTGTGCATAAAGACCTGCCCCGTGCTGTTGGGAGCTCTTGATGCCATTCGGCTGCCCTTTGTCCCCGGCCGCCCCGATGCCCCACCTTCGGGGCTTCTGTCTGGTTGAAAGCTCCTTTAGGCAGACATCATGCCTTTGAAGTGGCTTAGATCCTCCAGCACAAAGTTTGGGGGGTTTCATGAAAGTAATCAATTTTACCAAAACTTAATGTGGGATGAATAGTGTGTTTAGCCCCATCACCAGTCTCAGTAAAGCAGCTTTAAAGTGCCTTTCTATGGGGTGGTTAGTAATTTCACATGCTAAAGAGCTATGCAAGGGGCAAGGATGACCAGCTACTCATATATAGGCAGACAGCACTCATAAAATAACTTCAGAGATTGTTTTTAATAGGTTGGTGTGTCTTTTATTTGAATTACAAGCTCCACAGTACGCTACATAATGTGCGTTACAAGTTCTGAAATGCTGAGGGTTTTTGTTTGTCTGGGGTTTTTTTAGGCAAACTATTCTGGGCTATGCTTAGCAGGCAAGCAAGACCAGGCAGCGCAGATAAACGTCACAGAGGCAGAGTTTTTTCAGGTAGCTCCTAAAGCTTATTTTCATAGGAGCTGCCAGTACAAAGAGGGATTTGTGAGTACAGTTGAGTTAAGGAGCATAAAAAGTACATGATGTCTCTATGAAAATTACGGTGTCTTAGCTGTGGTTGGCTTCAGAGTTGGCTTTGTACAAAATGCTATACAGCAGCCAAGCTGTGTCCTGAGGCTCTGTGTTAAAACTCACACAGCAAACAATGAGAAGAGATAAAGTCTGTCCCCAGAGCTGCATGCATGACCACAAATGTGTCTTATGGCAGCTCAAGGATTGTGCTTTCGTTAGCGTACTAAAGGCTGTAGGGCACATGTGGCCCTAAAAGGAGGGCACACACCCACTTGGGTGAAGCCTTGGCTCTGGGAAAACCAACGGGAGATTTGCCATTTGCTCCCACAAAGCTCTTTTTGCCCATTACTACATCTGTTTTCTGATGACCGTGGGCCAATGTCTCAGCTGGTGTAAGAGCTATCCTGCACTTACTGGGCTTCACTGATTGATTCCAGTTGAGAATATGGTCTGCTGAACACCATCTTCCCTGGGCAAAAATGCATATTGCACTAGTAAAACTCAAGGGTATAACCCTTAAAGTCTTCTCAAAGGAGACTCACAGAAGCAAATAAATCATGAGGTTTACTAAGCAACTTTAGAAAAACCCAGACAGAGGGAGATCACCTTTAGTTGGCCTGTCCTCTGACCATCTGAGAGAAGATTTAGTAACTACACCAACAGGCCAGTTTCCTGGCTGCTATTAATGGATGCATCTCCACTAACTTGGGTTTTCTCTGGTAAAGACCTGGGGCATTTGCATCAAATGCACTTGAAGGCATCATCCATCTCACCATTTGAAAAGGTGTTTGTGATTGTTTAGTTACAAAACTTCCCTATCATGAAAGTCACGTGCAGAAGGAGAGCTTTGCCAGTGCATAGCAAATCCCTACACCAAAGTAAGTTTGCACAAGAGTAGTACAATACAGAGTAAACAAAGCATGGCATGAGGCCGTGGAGCTGAATGTTTCCAAAAGAGGTATCTTTGTGGGGAGACATGGAATGAGATGATATGAAAGAAGACATAAAACTAGAGAAGAATAAGGAAGAAAAGCCAAAATGCTGCCTTGATTTACTCCAATTATTTCAAGCAGACATTTGGAAATGATGGAATCAGTTTGAAGATCATGAGATTAAAAATAATCCAGGTTCTTAATCTTTCTGAGATAGTATTTTCTGTTACTTGTCTTTAGCCTGCTTTTAAGCAAAATGTACATCTTGCACAACAACATGTCTTCAGGGCAGACCTTTGAGAATAACACAAAATATCATTAAATGAGCCAGGGCATGGTGTAGACGAAGAATGTGGAGTGCCTGCGTGTGGCTCCAAGGAGAGTCACGACAGGGAGGTCAAGAAGAAGCTGTGGAAGGAAGCCAAGAAGAAGCAAAAAGCAACAGAGCTTCCAAACACAGGAAAACTTTTTAAAATTTTGTATTTTAGGCAGAAAGAAAGGTGGGTAGATCCCAGTGGAGACCTGCATTGCCACTGTCCTTTTCTAGGTCCTCTTGTTGTAGCTGACTTTAGCAATAGGAGTGCTCAGAAAGCTGTTACTGTGTTTTCAGGAGTAAATAAAAAGAAAGTGCTTTTCAGCAATGTATTTTGTGAGCAGCTCTCCTCATCTGTTGAGTTAAAATCTGATTCCACCAGCTATCGCCGAAAAATGGAGGCCAAAGTTCACCACTCTGGGATTCAACTGATAAACAAAGTCTCCTTGAGACCGTCGGCTACTCAGAGGTTGTGAGAGTATCCTTTTCCCAAAATAACCATATCACATCTTTGCCTGTTCTTAAAATCGTATTTGAACCAGCCGCTTTGGAGATTCTTGAGATGCTTGGTTATGCTTTGTTTACTCTCAAATTGGAAGAAAAAACAGTGCAATGCAAGTGGAATTCTAACTGAGACAGGAACACTGGGACTAGACTGCCCCATTCATGGTTTTCAACCTGATTTGGCAGATTCAGGGCACTCAGGTAGATCTCAGGAAAAAAAAAAATCTGATATGGAAGTAAAGCTGCAACTAATTCATCACTGAATCTATTTCCAGCATCATGGGCCCAGCATTTCATCCCCGGATTTCTGTTCTTAGGGTCAACCCTAATTCCTCCACTTTCAGATTCAACCCATTCCTATTTTGGCTCTCTGTCTAAGCACTTCAGCGTTCTTTGGGAATATCATACTTTTTTTCTCAAGAACCTGCGTTACTTACAGAGTTTCTCTGACCAGCTATAGGACTGTAACAAATGGAAACCTACATGTTGTCTTATTCTTGTAGGAGGCAAAATTGATTTGCTTCCTTAAGAAAACAAATGCTGACATATCACTTCATTTATCCAGAGTTTGGAACGCTGAAATCTGTGGAAATAATTTTTTTTTTGCCCACTTTCAAAAATATTTTGCAATACATACACCTACTCATTAGATCTTTAAAAATTTTGCCAAACTCACCCACTCTCTAGATAAAAAAAAAGTCCATTTCAGTCCAAATCCACAACATGATAACAGGCTTTTAAACAAATAAGCACATTTCTTAAAAGGAATCCATATCTGTTATATGACTTGTACAGCAGTGCGGTAAATCAGCCCACAGACTAAGTGATACTTGATAGAATAGACTAGCTGGATATAAAAGCTTAAGTTTCTCGTATGCAGCCAGCACTAATGCTTGCAAAGCCAAGATTTGCTGTTTAACATTTTGATTGTGCTCTCCAGTTTGACTTTCTTGCTGTTGCAAGCACCTCATGTCAGCATTCCTTGGAGTCTGCATAATGTACATATATGCTGATCTTTAACCTCTGTGTCATCACCCAGACCAAAATCAATAGAAGGATATGACGCTGGTGGGACCATTTGCCCATAGTAGTTCAAACAGACAGATGGGCTGTTATATGAGCATGGGGACAAAGAAATTTGGAGTCAGTCGAGAGGGTTTTCTTTTTTTGGAGTGTCAAATGAAGCTCTCAGAAACCGGATGCAGAAGGAGATGAGTTGAGCTTCGGTGCCAGCAAAACCACCACAGGTACTGTAATCTTTGCACCTTGAGGCACAGTGAGAGTGTTGCCTACCTTTGGGCTTTGCTGTTTCGTGCCATTTTATTGTACAAATTCCCTCAAGATTCATCTGAATATCGCTTACTCTCTTGGACTAAACTAGCTCATGAATAATAAAAGCAAACAGCAGTTACCCTCCATGGTGCCTGTAAAATTCCTTGTCCTAAGGGACTGTGATCGTTTTCTCCCAGCTTTCCCCCCGTAGTGTATGAAATGTGGTTCAGAGCCTAGCAGCTGCTCACACTACAGCCTTGCAGGCGGGGATGGGGCAGCTACACACTGGATTAGCTCAGATGATAGGTAGGTTGTGGTGACATAAAATGGGACTTCCAGTGGCACAGCTGCATGCCAGGTCATTTCGCCAGCATTTGGCCAAAATTCTTGTCTTTGTGGTCCTCAAGCATTGCAAGAGATACACAGGATAAAGGCTACTCACCTTGTTTGGGTGAGCAGAGGCGCTTGGAGGAACCAGTAGAGCCCCTGCAACGCCAGCCCCAGGGCAGGGCGACTTCACTTCTCCTTGTACCTGGACAGTGCTGCAAACCACTGTATTTTTCTATGCTCTGGTTGTCCTGGCTCCAAGTTTCTGCTGGGTCTGGACTCCTGGTTTGTAGCAGTGTCCTTCCCCTGCTCTTCAGGGTGCTGTAGAGACCGAAGCACAAACATGCACAAAGCAGCCTGGTGCATTAATGCTTGAAACATTTTCGGTTGGAGCACTACTGCCTTTTCTCTCTCTATTTCTTCTTTCATGCCCATGGTGGTCTGTAACTGAAAATCAGGCAGATACACTCAATTGTAAAAACAGAAATGTTTTTGGTTCACATTTTTCCAAATGCCTTTTTTTGCCCCCAAAACCAGCGGATAACTCTTTATAGTACAGCCTAGTTAACATTTACCTTTCATTCTATACTAGCACAACACCTTAGAAAGATGGGATGAAAAGGGCAGACTGCACTTTAGGAATAGACCACTATTCCCAGGCAAACTGATCTTAAAAAAAAATATTTTAATGAAATCAATATGTATTATTACACATAATGAAGCAAAATGTATATTTTTACATATTAACTCTATTTGCTTTTACTCTTTACATGTAGTCATAAAAATATTTATTTTTGTGCTTAGAATAACAAAATGAAAGCTCAGTGTTCAGGCTTTATCTGGCTGGCATTTATTATTCCCATATGTTAAGGCAACAACCAGATTGCTCTGCCAGCTAATTCTGTGACTCTTTCTCTGCCTTTTCATCTGATCCGGCAAAGATTATTTTCTTTGCAGCTATTATTGCAAAGAGGTGACCGATTGCCACTGGGCACAGAGTTAAAAATGAAAGGATCACAATTAAGTTTATTCTTCTTGTGAGAAAAAATGCATATTTTCTCAGAACATTAAATTCCATCTGAGGAACAGAGATGAGGAATAAAGATGCTTTCAGTCTTTTAAATAAGACTCCCTGTTTTCAATAGCAGTGCTGTATTTGGACTTCTACTCTGGTGAGAAGTTCCACTCCCAGCTCTGCTCACAGAAAGTGGTGGCAAAATGTCCTGTTGACTCTATTGAAGCAAGGATCAAAGGCAACAGGGCAACCCCAGAGGATGAACCCGATCTAGTTGAAGATGACCCTGCTCATCGCAGGGAGCAGTTTGGACTAGATGGCCTTTAAAGGTCCCTTCCAACCCAAAATATTCTGTGATTCTATGAAGTTGATAATGTCAAGCTTTTTATCCCTGATATATCTGAATCTCAGCATTTATACATGCAAGGCACTTTTTTTTACTATGTTTTGTCTGAATGCACTGCTAACCTGTTTGTGGTGAGATATTCGAGGTGCACCACCACCACCACCCTCAAGAAGTTCAGTTGGAGCCAAAGATGAGGTTCTGCAGAGCAGTTTAAGGAAGGAGGAACACATGGTCAGCTATGACCTCCCAAGGCACAGCATAACACACTGGGTCTTTGCATGCCGGCAACCTGTCAGGAACATACAGCTGATACACTATCCATAAAAACGAGTAAGGGAGGGAATCGGTCTTCATCAGCCCTTCAAGGGCTGTTGACTATAGCTAATAGAAGCTGCAGAAGTATATCTGTAGTTCAGTCACAACCTGTAAGGGTCGGTCAGTTTGCACTGAGCTTCATGACACCATGCTTGGACACTTACCATGCCTCGTACTGACAGTGCAAGGCCTGACCAGACACTTCTACACCTCACCATGACACAGCAGTAGCACAGCCCTGACCAACATTTGAGTCTGAAGTCTAAAGCCTTTATTTCTTCTCTTGAGATCTCTGATATGTCCCTATAGCAGCACCTGGAAAATCTTCTCAACTTCCATGACCAGCAGCGCCCACACTTGGTGGGATGAGATGTGGCCATGCACCAGTGCCCACCACCATGGGCTATCAGTGGGGATGGAAGGAGCGCTGTTGTACACTGGCTAGATCCCTGAACTACCTTTTGAGGACAAGGCTATGGGACATGCAACTGTGGAATTTATGGCTACAGGATCATACCTTCCTCTCATCCCAGCCATCATCCTGGGGACTTTGCTGGAGAGCTGGAGCAGGAAAATCAATGATGTCAATGTTTTGTGTATATGGTTATGGACCAAGGAGAAACACCAAGGTCAGACTTCCCAGAGCTCTGCAGATTCTTCCATGAAGCCGACCTCACAACATGTGCAGGTGGCCAGGAGCATGGCACTGTAGCCCAGCTGGGATGCAGACACCAATGGCAAGCAGAAATTGCTTCTTGATTTTCAACACAAGTACTGAGGACACAGAGAGCAAGCTGCAGTCAGCGGGCGAGAAAAGGACAGAGTGGGGAACAAGTTTGTGGGAAACAAAGAAAGGAAAATTCTTCCCTTGGAAAGGTGTAATAATTGCTGTGATAATGAAGATACGATGCTTCGGATGCCAACAGGATACCACGGGATCCCGGAAAAACTGCACAGCTGTTCAGCTCCAGACCTGTTCATTCAGAAAGCAGTTTTTCTTCCTCCTTATCAGGCTACTACAGATAGTTTCTGTACTGCTAGAGCTCCACCGACCAGCAGTGAGAGACTTTTCATAGCTGCAGCTGCTCAGGCGGAATCAGGTATCTCAGCATAAAGGAACCTTATGTGCATATTTCATTCCCTTCCTCTGATGGAGTAACTAGAGCAATATAAGCAACTTTATATTGACATAATTCATCCCCATTGGGAGTGTTATATCATGTTAGAGAGATTTAGATGGTTAATGTGATAAAACCTGTGAATAGAGAAGCTAGTAAGATCTTGAATTAGCTTTTTTACTCCTTGCACTCTACATGACTCACAGTAACTCAAGCTTGTAACAATAACAAAGTATGAATTGGCCAGGACTAAGCGAGATCAGTTTTTAACTACCTGCATGCTCAAACTTTCCACAACCACAGACATCTTGTACAGGGATAACAGGTTTTCTTCTAAGCAATGTATCATCTACTGCAAGCACCACATACATGCCAAACTTCCCGAAGGAAACCAGTGATCCTGGATTCTTTTATAGTTAAATGCCTGTCCTGAGAAAACGTATACAGTATCTGAAATGGGAACTGGTGTTTGTAAGGAAAAGAGTGGTAAGGAGGATGCAAACGCTGAAAGATACAGATTGTTCTGCAGAGGGCTACTCTCTTATCTTCAGGACACGCTTGAGGAAGAGAAAAGAGTAAAAAAACTGCTGAGGAAGAAGGAAAAGGATCTAACAGTGAATAGGGAATGATGAACAGAAAGGGTGAGAAAGGATGGTCTTGGAAAGGGGTTAGAAAGTAAAAGACAACAAAGCGAGGAAGAAACAGAGGAAGGCAAGGGGGAGGGGATGGAGAGAGGATAATGTGTGAAACAAAGGTGAAAGGAAAGAAGAAATGAAAGTGAGAAGGGAAGAAAAGCCACGGTCTAGTGCTGAGTACGTTCAGTTCCTATTTTATTTATACATTTATATTCCCAGCAGTGTTTAGTAGATGTCTCTAAAGACTGTGATTTATTATAATTTTTTTCTTTTCAGTCCTGTGGAGGAAGGGGCAAAGGCCAGGAGGGGGCTGGATTCTTTGCCTAGGGCTCGGCTGCTCCTCAGGCTGGCCCTGAATTCAGAAAAGTGCTAATGCTCCCTGGAACTGGAATGCAATTAATTTTCTGTGGCACAGCGTTCCAAACAGAGCATATTTGGGGAGGCTCAGGTTTGTGATTCTAGGCTACCCTCAGACTATCTGTGCAAACTGAAGCTGCGACACCAGCTCTTCACACCAGGTTATTATTTTACACTTGGGAAAACAGCACATCTGGGATTTTTGACCTGAAAATGTTTGTTTGCACGACATTTCTTTGAGTGAAGAGGGTGAGCGTCTCATTTTACCCACATAAGCATTAGTACTCTGTTCGGAAGCCTGGCCAGAGTCCACTCAAGTCAGCAGCAAAATCTCCTCTGACTTATATCCCACTGCATTTTTAAAATTTTTATTTAAACTTTGTAAAGGTCAAATTTGGGAGATTTTTTATTTTTTTAATTTTTTTTTTATTTTTAACAAACATCGAGCAGAGACACTGGGTGATTTAGAATAATCAGTTTAAAACCACATGTGACACATAGCTGTAGCAGCATAGCTTTTCCATGACAGCTTGTGTGTCACAGGAACATTTGTCACTGATCACTCAATTATCCACAAATTACAGCTTAACTTCATTTACACCATTTCCTGGTAAAAATCAGGGCAGGGTCCTGAAGCCAACAGGCCTCATCTCCTGTCATACCATTGCAATCAGTAGATTATTGATAGCTGAAGAGAATTTAACCCATACATAAATATCTTTGCTTTAAGACACTTTGCTCATATCTCGCAGCAATGCCAATGCTTTTTGGCCGCTACCCACTTCAGAAAGCTTCAGAGTTTTTTTTTAAGAAAAGCATTTTTTAAATTGAGTGGCCAGAATTTTCAAAGGGGATTTTTTTAAAAAATAATTCAGTTTGGTTTTGTTTGTTCATTGTTTTTTGGTTGTTTTTTTTTTTTTTTTTCCCCCTGCCTCGTTTAAACTCCCTCTCTGAAGCTGGAAATCTGGTCCTTGCACACATCTCCCACCTGCACTGCCAGTGCAGCTATTCCCCAGCTGCTGGGGGATGTGTGGGGGCACAGGAGGGTGACAGGGTTGTCCCAGGCAGCGCAGGGGTTATACCCAGCTTATATGTGATGACACTTTTGGGAAAGGTAGAGTTATGATAATCACAGGTGGGTTTAGGCTTTGCTTTGTACTTGGTTAGAACTTGCTCTGAGGTTCCTGGAAACCTTGAGTAGGTAGGCTGATATTTCCAGAGCCTTTCTGCATCTTCTTTGACTACCTCATGTCATAAATAAAACAAAACAACTCAGACTCGAAATATATGAAAAAGTAGTACAAGCGTGCGTCTTTTCCCCAGGGCAACAGAGCAAGCAAAGCCTTGTGTCAGCTACTTTTAGTGAGGGTAATGCTTCTGAAGAAGGAGCAATGCCCTTATTTTGGCAGCCTCATCTGAAACCTTCCCAAAGCAGTAGCCAGTACCAGAGAATGAGTTGTTACCTCTGGACACCAATGCCACCTTTTGCTGACTCGATTAGAAAAAGAAGAAATGACTGACCATTGCAAGACGCAGCCCATTCCTACCTCTATTGTTTAATAAATAGTTGAAAATGGTTGTACCAGGGAAGAGTGACTTCGTGGTGTTTGAATATGTTACCCAGTGGAGGCTGATGGGAAGAAGATAAAATATACTGAATACTATATATTTAGACTATTGTTCGGTAGGTGAAATAATATTTCCTTGTGAGTCACTGACTTTTCTTGTGGATCAATACCACACTACAGAGAATGTAACTTCACACGTAGTGCAGCTTCCCCTTGGTTGACTCCTCAGGATTTGAATAATCTCTTTGCTGGCACCAACCTGCTTGCAAAAGCAAGAGCTCCCAAACTGTGCTCCCTGATTCACCTGTGATGCAAAAACTGCTTTGAAGAAGGCTTAGCAAAGCCAGGGTTTTAGTTTAGGATGGGAAGCGCATCCTCACCTGGTGAGTTGGAGGGTCCCTGTTCTCTGCTCAGGGAGCCAGGAGCACACCTGGTGCTCACAAGGATGCACTCTGCTCCTTCTGTCAACCAAGTCTTACCCTGGCACATGCAGGACTGAAGAAAGAGGTCTGGCTTTTTACCCTCTGCTGTCTCTACTAGAGCTGCTTGAATGGGGAACACAGAAATTGTCCCTCAAACCCAAATGGTGGGAGGCTTTGTAACTTGGGAAATCCAGTTTGGACCCTTCCTACCACCACTACAATGAAAGAAGGTGAGGAGGCAAGAAGGCTAGGTGTTGGATGGAGATAGATACCTTCCTATCTTCTCTAAAACAGTGTGCTACAGCTACCAATATTGCAAAGCTCTTTAGATGGCTGTTGGACCAGCAAACCTCTGTTCGGTTGTTTTTTTTTCTTTCCGTAAGCCTAGAAGGTTGAGGGCAAAAGACCAGTAGGTGAGCCAGCCCCAGCCCTCACTTCTTTCCCTGTGAATGAAGAGCTTTTCCACACTGGCTTATGGACCAGGCTATATGCTCTGCTAGCTCAGGGAAGAGGGTTAGGCACCTTCCCTTGGTTTTGGTTATAGTTGGCAGCAGCAGCATTGGCAGCCTAGTGATGTCCATCACTGCACCTGGGCAGGTCTGAGCTGTTGCTGATCTAATGTGACCACTGTGCACAAAGCAGATGATGAGAAGTGAAGTTTCAGGTCTGGCTATGGGGAGGGTTGGTGGCTAATTGTTGACACACGGCTCTTTTCTCTGTCTCAGCTTGGGTTTTGGGTTGGAAGGTGCACAGTGCATGGTATCATCTGAAGGGTGAGTATAAAAGCTTGGAAAGAAGCAAAGGAAGTCAGGCAGGGATCCTCTATAAATCTATCAGAAAGTTAAATACTGTAAAATCTCCATGTTGTTTACCAGCTGTGCCTACAATGAAGACAGAAATAATCCTGGTAAAACACGACCTTTGATCAGCAAGGTGGAGAAATTAGGTCAAGCAGGTTTTTGCTTGGCTGAAACCATAAGCTGGGGATGGACAGAAATAAAATTATCTTCCAAAAACACGTTAGTCGGAGGACTCCCCAGGAAGCTGCTGTTCAGCAGCCTGCAGCTGACTTGCTGCACTTGCAATCCTTCCTTGCATTGAGCACCGAATGCACAGGGCAGGGGAAAAAGCACATGCAGAGAATAGAAGCAATTGCCTGCTCCATGAGCTGGGGTTTGATGCTTAAATTACATTTCAGGGCATGCCCTGGCAGGGCTTTCCTGTATGACCTTGGGGAAGCCCTCCCATCGGTTGAGGCTCAGTTATTGCCACCTGCAAAACAAGGTGCAGCCGCTCCTGTGCTATGGGTGTGACATGAGGTGTGCCCTGTTCATATTGCGCAGATGGGAGGGTGTTTTAGGGTGTCACTGCTGGCACGTGCAGTCGCACACCCAGGTCAGTGTGTACGTGTTGCCTTTGCATGAGGGATCGGAGAATTGCTGTGGGGCTCCTCCTGAAGGTGGTCTGTGCATCCAGGCAAAGCACAGAGCCAGTGAGGGTGGGCACCCTGTGCTTTGGAGAGGAAAAGAGATTAGTGCTATGAAAACAGACTCTGCCTCTTTTTTATTTACAAACTTCAATATGTCCTTCTGAGACTGGCACTAGCCCATATGTCCCGTGGTGTCCCATTTGGGTCTTGCACTCAGCCTGAGGTCACGGTGCTGGGTCTTCGTGCCCTCCAAACCTTGGCCTCAATTTGTGGTTCAGATTGGATATTAGGAAAAATGTATTCATGGAAACGGTTGTCAGGCATTGGAACAGGCTGCCCAGGGAAGTGGTGGAGTCACCATCCCTGGAGGGGTTTAAAAGATGTATAGATGAGGTTCTTAGGGACATGGTTTAGTGCCAGAGTTAGGTTATGGTTGGACTCAATGATTTTGGGGGTCTCTACCAACCAGACTGCTTCTATGATTCTATGATTAGCACTGCTGAGGTTCAGGCTGGGCTGAGGGGGAACCAAGGCTGAGCAATTTAATCTATAATTAATGTGTAAAAGGATTCCCAGAAGAACTTGTAGTGTAAAAATGCCACCACAGAAAATACATATAAAGTCAGCAGTTTTGCATGGGATGGGCAGTCTGTGCCTTCACCTGCTTCCCTGAGCCTTCGTGTGGGGGCCACTGACCCAAGCAAAGGCATCCCAGTCTGAAATGGGTGAAGAAGAGCTCACACACTCTCTGGATATTATTTTGTGTTAGGTGACAAAATTTCCTAGACAACAGGCTTTCCTGCAAGCAGCAGTTTAGCAGAGTCCGGAGAGGTGTGAGCACTCAGAGGGTTAAATCAGCAAGTGGGTGACATGATTTTACACCTGTGGGCGGTTTGTTCCAAAGATCAGCTGCTCCCAAAGCAAAAGTAAACTCACAGTGTTTATTATGAGTCTCTTAAGCAAGCAAATTATTAGTAGAATTTGATCTGTGGTTATGCGAGTTGAGACCTGAGGTGAAGGTTAATTATATTTTTTCCATTAAAAGAAAAAAAAAAAAAAAAAGGAGAAGAAAACTGTTTGCCAACCTCTGAGGTGCTTTAGCAGCTGCCACAGGAAGATGCTGCCTGCACCTATCCGAGAGCTGCTCAGCCCACGTGTCTCCAGGTGCTCCTGGATCTCCCGGTGCTGCTGAGTTACAGAGAGTGTGGAGCTGCTTTTGCACATCGAGGGCTCAGCCTGAAAACCTCCTGGCATCCCGGAGGTTTTTTTCACTAACCTCAAGGGGCCTGGGTGTGAATGGCTGAGGTCTGCAGCGGCAGCCCTGGCCCGTGCACAATGCCTGTCCTCCCGCGGCCCTCCCGCTGCCCCTGACCTCCTGCCGGAGCTGACTCACCGCTGCCCTGATGCTTTCAGAGCCTGGTGGGATGGTGAGCTGGTAATTGATGTCAGTTTTTTCTCAGGGCAGCACCTCGTATGTAACCAGTGCTGGGATCCTGGGGTCTGCTCGGGGACCAGGAGCACAAAAGCAGATTGGGAGCTGAGAGGGGATGGTGGGTCGTTTCCTTCCCTACCCCCTGCAGTGAGTGTATTTCATCCCAGGGAGGGTTCTCTCCATTGAAAGGAAAGAAATGACCCCCCTGAGGATGGAGCCTTTTTCCATCTGGTGCCCGACAAGGTTGGGGCTATGGGAGCAAGGTGTGCTGGGCTCCCACCTGCCACAAAACCTTCCCAGCTCTGAGCCACAGCTCACTTGGGTATCTCCAGCATCACTGACATCTCATTCGGGTATCTCCAGCATCACTGCAGGCACCAGCGTGGCAGCATCCCAGCTGCTTTGAGTTGCTGTGGCAGCCAACAGCTATTAAAGCTTGTCCTAATGCTGGTCTGATGTGTTGGTGCTACCCAAAACAGCCAGATGCTTTTGTGGGCTGGAGATGGTACTGAGAGTGGTCTCAGGGATGTTCCGAGGTACCTGGGACCTCTCAGCCCTCACCATGGCCAACATGGGTAGGAGAAGGACGGTCTACAGGCAGAGATGGTCTACAGGGCCTGGACACTGTTCCAAGGGCTGGGGGCTCCTGACTTTCATCAGCTAGTTCACTGGAGAGGCAGAGAGTGTTGGGCTGAGTTACGGTACCACAGCAGAGGAAAGAAGGAAGAAGTCACGCGGGCACATCCCATAGCAGAAGAGCTGAAGTTTTGTAGATCTGTCTGGACTGCGCAAGTTCACCCAGCGCAGTGCCTACACTCAGTGCTCAATAAATAAACAACAATAAAACAATGTAGATGTTTTCTGCATAAGGTAATAGAGTATAGGTCTCTTGAGTCAAATCTGGAGGCAGTTTAACGAGGCTCCTCGGAGCAGTGGCTCTGTGTTTCTCTGTGTTTGCAGAGTACCATGGTGCTATTCACATGTTTTTTAATGCAATAAAATTACACAATAATGCAATGCAATAATAAGAAATTGTAGCAGACACAGTTCTCAGCCATACCAAATGAGGAAAGGCAAGGTTTCACTCTTGCAATACCAGCTCGTTCCATAACCCTAGGCAAACTGCTAGATTTTCAAAAGCACCCTGGTGGTGTGGGTTTTTTCGTTGGTGGTGTTTTTTGTTTGGTTGGTTTGGTGTTTTTTTTTTTCTTTTTTTTTTTTTTTAAATTTATTTTTATTTTTTTTTTCTTTTTTTGTAAAAATATTTTTAAATTTCTTTTTTTTTTTTTTTAAATTTATTTTTATTTTTTTTTTCTTTTTTTGTAAAAATATTTTTAAATTTCTTTTTTTTTTTTTTTATTCTTTCAGTGTGCCTTTTTAAGGCACTCTGGAATCACAGCACTCTTTGGGAAAAAGCATCTTAACATCCCTGTGCTTTGCTTTGCTCACTAGAAAAGGCTGCAGAGAGACACAACTCCATGAACACACATGGGAGAGTCAGACACTGTGATAATAAATGTAGTATTAAATCGGGACTTCGCAATGCATTTTCCTGAGGTCCAGCAGGAAACAGGCACTGGGAGACAAGGTGAGAAACGTGAGTTCCCGGGACCGCAAAGCTGGTGAGGAGCAGGCCCAGCTACGGAGCAGCAGGCAGCCTTTGAGCAGCCTTCTCCTCTGTGTCCCAGGGAGTTACAGCTCTTCACTTTTCCTGCTTGCTTGCTGCCAGCAGTGTAAATTCCTCGCTTCGATTGCCGGGAGCAGTGGGGAACCTGTCAGCTCCCGGGTCCGGATACTGTGGCCTTCACATTCAGAGAGACGCTCCCCCCGCCCTCCCTCCTCTCCTGCTCCCTGAAATGTCTCTATCTCAAGGAAAAGCAGTTTAGCACATCGGCAGTCATGTTCAAATTCCAAGGCTAAGCACGCAGCCTGGGAGAGAGAGGAGGGGGGGCAAAAACAGAAAAAAAAAAAAAAAAAAAAAATCAGGTGCTTCTCAAAAACAATCAACCTGATTCACATGCAGCTCAGCAGCTTTTTTGATGGCTCAATTCCAGATTTCACAGCTATTCAATAGTTCTCTTGTGTAGCTGATCCTTGTCTTAGAATTCAGCACAACTCAATCCATTTTCCCTTTTCTTTCTATAAACACCCCCCTCCTCCTCTTCCCCTCCCTTCATTTTCTTGATTTACATCTCTAGGGAGATGGGAATGTGAGGGAGAAGCTTGTAGCCTTCCTTCCTGGGGGGCCTTGAACTGGTGTCCCCTGTCTCAGGTTCCCATTATCCTCGCTGCACAAGCGGCAGCCCCTCTGCACTCCAGCCCTACTCAATTGGAATTTAAATGCTTCATGATTGTTGTCTCACAGAATAGGAAAGTGCTGCTCTAAAGAGTAAATTACAGCAGACAAGTAACTGCCTTGGGAAGGAGTGTGAAAGGAGAGATGAGCCCAGCACAATGCCGGTTTGCAAAAGAGGGTTTTTCCAAAGATGAAACAGTCTTCCTGAGACAGTCTCGTAAGGATAAATATGATGTGGACAGCACGGATATGGGGCTTTGTCTCGGAGAAGTGCAGTGTGCTCAACCCAGAGCAGGCCCAAAGTATGCGGCTTGGACACAGATATGAATTGTGCCCCGGAGCCAAGAGCATAGTTGGATCTGGGCTTGATGTTTGGTCTCTTATGCGGGCTGGATCTGAGCCGTTTTGCTGGGATCCGAACTACTAGGCAGCTTGTAAGGAAGTGAACAGGTTTCCCCAATATCCTTGCTTTTGCTGCTTTCTAAGCAGAGGAATAGTTTAGAGTTCACTCATGGTGAGTCTCTCTAGCAACACCCATCCATGCTGAGACCACCCTGGAGACTATCATCTTGTCTTAATACACTCCGTGGCCATGATAATTTGTTGTCTAAACAACCTAGTTGTGGCATTTGAACATTTCCCCCCTTCCACGCACTAGAAACTGTAGAAAAACAGAGTAGAAAACAAGTCCCCAAGATGTCTTGGTTGTTCTTGAGATGCTTTTATGTTTTCTTATGCTTTAGATCTGAGCCTATGCTTTTTTCTCTTAAAATGGACCCACTAGGGTCAGCTCCAAAGCCCAGATGTTCTTGTGCTCTCTGAGAACGGACATTACTCCCCTTTCCTTGTGTTGTGTGGCACTGACTATATATCTCATGCTGGGGTAAAGAGAAACAAGCCACCCGCTCCAATAGCAGAGTATCTGCACCAGATCTACTTCTGCCTAATTCTGCCTACATGTTAGTCGCCACTGGGCCAGCTGGATGAGATCCCAAGAGGTGAGATCTCTATGAGAACGAGATGCTGAACAGATTCAACATGGAGCTAGCTGTAACCTTACTAAAGATCTGTTTTCTTGCCTGGAGAGTAAAAAGTGCTCTGCTGGTGGTAGAAAGCACCCTGTGACTTCTTAGTTGTAAGGGCTCTTCCAGCTACATCGCTCAGCTGATGGGATTTCTTCATCAGGAGAGACAGAAGAGAAAGACTTTGACATCTGAGGAAAATGCAGGAAGCTGTTAAAATTACGGATAACATTCATCCAGAATATTTGATGGAGGAGCAAAAATGAATTAGTCTCAGTGGCTCAGCCATAGTGCCAAGATCTGGAACAGAGACCAGCCACATGGAAAGGGAGCAAACTTCAAGTGTTTACCCTTGAGAGATACCGATGGCATCTGTCTCCTTAACATTTAGGTCACCTTTGCAGAGCCTGTCATATTAATAGAAGATTGATGAATTAAACCAGCCAGGTGGTGTAAAGCATAGGTCACAGAAACCCTAAGAAAAACATCAAAAAATGGCATCTTCACTGAGAGAAGAGAAAGAAAAAGATCAGGAGAGTTTCTCTCCCGTTTGCTCTACAGCATATGCCTTTCAAACTGTTTGTTGAAGTAAGGTGCCATGGACGGATAGAAAAACAATGCACAAGTATGACTAAGAAAAATAAGAAGAATTGTGCACACACACATATGCATGCAGATACACAGATCTTCCACCTCCGGAATCGCAGGCATACGCTTTTACCCAAGCTGGGTCCGAATGGCTCCTGTTTAATTACTGCTCTGGAACTGCTGTTGCAAAGCCTGTGCCAGCAGTTTTTTATTATTATTATTTATTTGAAACTACATGTGAGAAATGCTCCCTGGCTCAACGCTGACAATTAATGTCTCAGTGCTGAAATAAATTTTTGTAAGGTTGCTGTATTTTTTTTCAATGATCATTCTGAAATGAGGCTTTTTAAATTGCCTTCAACAGGACTCTGCTACATCCCCCTGCCTTCGCAGGTTTTGAACCCCTGTATCCCAAAAAAACAGGTTCAAGGAAAGAGCACAGCCTGTTGTTCACAGTGAGAATATTCTGTATTTCATTTGGAAGAGGGTCTACTTCTAGAGCCTACAACCAGGTGCCTTACAAAGCACATCAGGTTTTGCTGAAGTCCCTTGGAAGTGACAGCATTTTCTCCTTCTAAACCCCAATCTACACTTCACATAAGTCCCCAGACAGGGAATAATTTTAGAAAAGAGTCTTGTGCTAATCAGCTGCTTTAGTTCCTCTGACTTGCCCAGCTCAGCACTGTGTTGATTCAGGGACTTGTGGCCCAAAACAAATGCCACTGAAAACAATAGGAAAACTGGGCTTAGGATCAACGCACACACAGTGTGAAATATTTTGTTCCGAGAGCTTTTGAGGACACCCAGTGTGGTGCCATCAAAGTGCTGGCACCCTACAGGAGGCCGTCAGCTGGCTCAGGGTGAACCAGCACCCCTCCACAGCTGCCCCACAGAACTGCTGCCTTGTCCCACTGCACACAGGGCTCTGGTGAGATGCCACAGGTGAGGAACATCCTCCAGGGCCTTGGTGAGCCATACCTCTCCTGAGGAGACATGGGTCAGGAGAGGCTGCAGCCAGCAGAATGTCTGGGGATGGGGACACAGTAGACAGGACCTGCTCTCATTCCCTTCAGGCATTTTCTCCTAGCCTCTGCCAGAGACAAGAAATCAGCCTTTGGGTTCACCCTGAGAGTCTGGTCAGATTTTTTTTCAGTGGAGCTGTGTCTTTATCCTTTGAGAGAGTGTTGCCTGGCTGTGGGTCATGAGAGGACAGCTGATGGTGCACGGAGCTGTGACAGAGAAGGGGCACTAGCAGGGTTATGAGAATCTAGATCCCTCTTCTCCACATGGCAAAAGGGCAAAACTCCTCTTCTAACAGAGCCTCCAGCTCCCTTGCACTCCTTCTCCTCACTCATTGGTGGTCCCTAAAATTCCTTTACCACCACAAAAAATGTTGTCTCCTCCCAGGCGTGCCCTGCCTTCAGCATTCTCCCAGTTGCTCCACTCCTGCGGGACTTCTGCCTGCTAAGGGCAAGCAACTAGCACAGGTGTCAATTAAAACCGTCTCTGCCCTCAGGTCCCCACTAGCACCAGGGGCATTGGCAAAGACCAGCCTCATCTTTGGTCATGTCTGCCTCTCCCTTGCAGGCAAATGCAAACACCAGGCTCCCAAGCACCAGCCCTCACTTCTGATTTCTCTGCTTTGGCTGCTTGTCTTCCAGCTCTTGAGCATGTCTTGAATGTGGCTTATTGTCTGCTAATAAAGAAAAGAGCCTTGCTCTCCAGTAATGGCAAGATCCCATCTTTCATGCCCTGCTGCAGAGCCAATTCCTGTCAGGGAAAGCAGCTATCACTGGAGGTTTTAAATAAACCACTGCTCCCCCCAAAAACCCTCCTGTTGTATAACGCTCTCCTTCCCTTCCTTTTAATGAAAACAATCAAGTAACTGTCTATTTTTACCACATCAGGGACAGATCCAGCAGCCTTAACTTGTGCATGCCCGTCTGGAAATCAGTGGGAGCTCTGCCTGAATGGGAAAGCACTGCAAGACCAGGATCAGGAGTCACTAACCCTGTATAGTGCTCCCCGCTTTGGGCTGAGAGAGGCCAGGAAAACATGGGATACAAGGTAGTACGCATTTCGCAAGTGACGTCTGGTGTTAGCCAAAATATACATCAATGTGACAGAGGCATATATTAAAAGGCACATTCCTTTACCACACTATTACTGTAATGTCCCAGTGCCTCCACATTAATTTGTTCCCAGGAAATTCCATCATCACTATTTCAAGCCTGTGGCTCTTCAAGCCACTTAGGATGATGGGAAATTACCCTGCTCAGGAAAACAGAATAAAAGCAGTGATCAAATCTGCCTTCATCATTAGTGTGCATACCGTTATCAATCTCTGGCAAAATACTTTGCAATACAGAAGGATTCCTATTATGTTCTTAATAAAGTATGAAAAATCAGCTGAAAGGGAGGGTTTGGCTTTTTCCTACAAAGTCTAAAATAAGAAAAAAAAAGAAGTAAAAAATATATAACATGTATGTGTATATTTAATAATAATAATAATCCCCCAAAGGAATTCCCACAATTTAATATTTTTTAAAAAAGTGTGTTGGAAGGGATACTCTGCTCCAGAAGACCTGACCATCTACAGTGGAAACATTTCCAGACTGAATCAGACCTGCTTGTGCTAGTCCAGTCGTCAGGTCACCTGGCCATTGGGTCCAACAGCAGCACTGACTGCTCCTAAAGAAAGCAACTGTGGACTGACCTGCCATGGAAAAAATGTCCTGATCAGCTTGGAAGTTGGAGAATATCTTCAACCTAGAATAATGAAGGTTTGTGTCTTTTCCAAAATGCCTTGTACATCCAGGTCTTAATGCTCCAGCAGGTATGGATGAGAACAGTCCTGTCCAATACATCCATAAACTTACCTAAATATATTTAAACATAACACTGCATAGATCTCGCTGCCAGTGATTTTATATGTTTCGTAGTCAAATAAATATCTAATTCTATAACACCTTTATTGACTACAAATCATGCTACTAGAAAGCTCAAACATACCTGAAAGTATAAGGATTTTATTCTGTCACATCCGTTTGAGTTTAGAACCAGAGGAAAACATGTTTTTCTTGGGTTTTGGGGGGCAGCACAAAAACATGCAATGTTTTCACTTAAATTCCCCAGTGCTGAAGTCTTCAGCACATGTGAGTAGGCTTGCAGTTCCCAAGGAGTAAGGATCTCCATCGTTTCTGTCCACCCTCAGGTGCGATGGGAGCCCACAGCCTGGTACAGCTGCCCAACTCTGGTATCACTTTTTGTGCCATTTTTTGGAACTGCACCATAGCTATGGGCAGCAATCTGCATCACTGTGGGGCAGAGCTGAGGAGGGAATCATGTTTGTAGTTATGCTGTGGAGGTCTGGGATGGGGAGACATCGATCACTCAGGGCTGGCTCACAGTGAAAATCCTGCATCACTCCCAGGCCACAGATCCTGTCATTCACCTCAGACAGATAGATGTGTGTCTTCAGTTTATGGAGAGTTGAGGCTTTCTATACAGAGGATTACCAGTTGGGAATGTTTCCGTGGGCTGAGCAGCTTTGAGTGACTTGCTGTCCATTTCAGGATTCACCTCAGACTAGTGTGAGCCACGTCTGGAAGTGCCTTCTTTCACCTCCTGCCAAAAGAAGCAGCTCCAACAACTAGTTTGGATTAGGTGTGATCTTGTAGGTTGACACGCTTCATGGGAGGTAGGTCCCATGCAAAACACTGCAGTTTTATGCTGGTGTACCGACCCAGTATCTGCCTCAGAGCAGCCTCTCTTCTCACTTGGGTCTCACCCACCTGCTGGGAAGATGTGTAAAGGAGATTAACAGAGTCCATTCTCACGTTCACTGTGTCATTGTGCTTATCTTTTATTTTATAAAAGCAAGGCTATTTTTGCATGTTAAAATAGAACTGAAAACCTTTCGCCAGCTGATGAGTGACTTCACAGGCAGTATTGCTGATGCATCTGCCAGGGTCCTGCCTTCACACGGAGCACCACAGACCCAGGAGACAGGTCTGAATGAAGGTCCCTGATGTACTCATCAACGCTGCTGAATGCTGTGCACGGGAAACCTTTGCACACACACTAGGAGGGCAAGGATGAATCATAGAATCATTTCGGTTGGAAGAGACCCTCAGGATCATCAAGTCCAACCATAACCTAAGTCTAGCACTAAACCATATCCCTACGAACCTCATCTAAATGCCTTTTAGACACATCCAGGGATGGTCACTGTGCCACTTCCCTGGGCAGCCTGTTCCAATCTGTGAAGAATTTTTTCCTGATATCCAATCTAAACCTCCTGGGAGCAATTGAGGCATTTCCTCTTGTCCTATTGCTTGTTACTTTGAAGAAGAGACCAACACCCTCCAGGCAGTTGCAGACAGTGATAAGGTCTCCCCTCAGCCTCCTTTTCTCCAGGGTAAACAGCCCCAGCTCCCTCAGCTGCTCCTCATCACACTTGTGCTCCAGACCCCTCACCAACTTCATTGCCTCCTCTCCACTCCCTCTAGTATTTCAATGTCCTTCTTATGATGAGAGGCCCAAAACTGAACACAGAATTCAAGGTGGGGCCTCACCAGTACAGAGTACAGTGGCACAATCACTTCTCTAGTCCTGATATTTATAAACATAGGAGTATAAAGTTCGCACGTAAATAGCATCTTTTTTCCTCCTAGGATTTGTATGTATCAGCATGTTAATGTAAATGCTGAAAGAAGTAGTTGATGGCTGGGAAATGAGAGGCTGTAGTTAGATATTATGAGATTTAAAATAGGAATATGTATATAAATCCCCTCAGCCAGTGTTTCTTTGGCCTTTACTTTGTGCCTGGAGTGGGCTGCTTATGTTGTTTCTCCAGAACTCCCTGTCCTACTCTGTACTGTTGTGCTGCTCCTATATTTCACTATAATGATGTTTGGAAAAACAGCAAAGGAGCTGGAGGAATGGATTTATGAAGAGAATATTAAATAAATCTGGAATACATAGTACTGGCTTCTTACTGTACTACCAGTCAATACAGCCCAAGAAATTATCATTGTTGACACTGGGATGACTATGGTTACATCTATAATTAAGATTGTCTGAATACCTGCTTTTCTAGTGTGGTCACAGAACTAAAAGCTCAGAATATAAAATATAAGTTGGTGTTTTCCTGAAACAGAACTGGCTTTGGTTTTTTTTTTCAGATTGAAATGAAACACTGGATTTTTTTTTGGATGAAATTCACTCAAAGCAGTTCAAAATCCAACCTGAAACTAAATGTTTATTTCCTGACATTATATTTAACCTTTAAAATAAAGGAATTATGGGTAGACACCTAAATAACATTTTTTAAATGAGATATTTTAGTTTAAGCATATCTGAACAACTATTTTTCAAATTTATTTTCCCCAGCTAAGCTATTCATTGACTCTTACCACACTGTGTTGACCTGAGGTTGCAAATTTGGTCACCTAAGACAGCCAGCAACACTTTTCTGCCCTCCTAACAAATTCCTTTGTTTAGTCATGTACAACCTTCCCTCTCTCATCTGGTGGTGTGTGAAAGATGGACACTATTCCTGGCCTGGGAACACTGTAAATGGAGAAGTAAAAGGGCACTGTGAGGATAATATCTTTATGATTTAAGCCAAATGTTGCTGCATATAGCCTTCACACTGATCTTAGTGCTCTCTGCGTCAGGCCATTATTTCAGAGGCTGCACCTCTGCTTTGCTAATGAGCCTGATGGCAGCAGGGTTCATCTCTGCAGCTCCTGCAAACACACCTCCATGCAAACTCCACTCTCTAGCACGGGGGTGCAGACCTTTGATTTGTCTATTTTTTACATGTCTCCTCTGTACTCCCCTTTTTACCTTTCTTAGCAGTCAGTGCTTGAGCAGAGCCTACATGAACCATCACCAGTAGATCCAACCTCCTGGCTGGTGGGCTCCCATCTTGCCCAGCCATGGCCATGGCTGCAGCCCTCCTCCCAGGCTCAGGAGAGCCAAGTGATCCCACCAGCACCCAGGTGCCCTGTATGTTTTAGTCTGGTGAAGCCTTCCTGGGCTCAGACCATGCTTTTGCCACCTCTCATATTTCACTTTGGTGCAGCAATGTCTGGATTAAAACCCCATTATTGCCACAGGTGCAGAGCACAAGAGGAAACTGAGGTGCAGAGGTTACGTGACATGTCCAGGCTCATGAAGGAGGTAGAAATCAGAGACATGAATAATTGAGGTCAGCTCTCATATCAGCAAATCACATACAC
The DNA here is from genome assembly GCA_013399365.1 of Pampusana beccarii. Classification (NCBI taxonomy): domain Eukaryota; kingdom Metazoa; phylum Chordata; class Aves; order Columbiformes; family Columbidae; genus Pampusana; species Pampusana beccarii. The sequence continues at coordinate 15,812 of VWYH01004244.1, read as the reverse complement.
AGTTTTTACCATGAGCCCTGAACACAGCCAGCCAGCCAGAAGCTGTGACTGAGTTATTTCCACCACTGGAGGTATATTTGCTTTTGAGTTACTGCAATGTCTCTAGTGCAAAATTCAACACCTGAAGAAAACAAATAAAATAAAAACCCAGCCAACCAACAACAACAACAACAAACACACAAGAAAATCAAACAAAAAAACCAAACCACAGCCACAGAGGAGTGGGTTTAAATGCATATTCTTACTGAAAGTTTCTTTCCATCAAACTGTCACCAAATCCTCTCTGCTCAGCACCGTCAATTGGTTATTTCAAGTCCTATATTACCTTTCTTTTTCATTTTTTAAAATCCTTCTTCCTGTCTTCTGATTTATTGTCTTTAACCTTTGCAGACCTTTTATGCCTAACCTAGAATATTGTATGCCCTAAATCTAAGGATTACGAAATGCTTGGAAGTGATTTAAGAATCTGACTTATTACTCACTTGATAGGATAGAAAATTGGGTCTTTTATCTCTCTCCACATCAGAGGACTTGCTGCTGGAGACAGACACTGGGCAGCGAGAGGACATTTGTGTTTTAAGCAGGCCAGGGTCTCTGCTCTGCAGAGTATATGCATTAATAACCACAAAAGTAACCCTGCACTACATAATGAACATGTGGAAGCAGTTTTACTACTTAGATAGGATCTCCAAGCCAAAGAAGTTCTCTGATTTTTCAGCATCTGGGAAGCAGCTCCGTTGAGACATGACTGTATTAGTCCCAGCTATGTATCCAGCATTATTAAAGACTTATGCCTTAAGTATGCCTCTAATAAAAACCTGCTTTGGTAGGAGCCGGGCTTCCTTACCCTACACGAGTCACCTATTTTTGAAGGAGTGTTAATAGCATTTGCTACTTAACTGATGAAACACTTAAAGCTCTCAATCCACCTGCTTATTTTTCAACCATGCATATATGCTTAGATGAGTTTATAAAAGCCAAGCAGCTGTGGTCTGCAACAGGAAGACTCAACATAAGTCAATGGCGAACCATAGTGTGACCACAGGGAAAGGGCAGAGAAAAGAGACCAGTGGTGCCCTCTGAAGTGGGCCAAATGATGATAGATCTTCTGAGGGGAAAGAAACCTGGAAGATAACTGGTATCCAAGACCCAGAGGGCTTTATTAATTTGATGCTTTGGGTATCTGGCTGACAGGAAGGTGCCCGCTATCCCCAGAAACATTTGAAGCCCACAGGTTACAGCTGGAGGCAGAAGCACCGTGTCATGGTAGGTGAAGCCACCTCTGATATCCTGGCTAGCTTTCCAGCTGGTGTGTAAAACCTTTTAAGTGGAGCTGCGCTGATTTATATTTACTGGAAATCCAGTTTGAGGCTATCCGGTGGAAGCCAGCTCTGATACGTGTCGGTTTTGCTGAGAGCTATTATTCCTCTGACACGGCTTGCTGCCTGGATTTAGTTCCTCATATGTTCTTGGTTTATGTTTCATGGCCAAACTGGCCTCAATCACTCGAGGCCGAAAAAAAAGATTAGAAAGATTGACATCCGCTAATGGCTGCTTGGTGGTTTTTCTGGAGTACTTTATCAACTCTGTCACAAGCAATAATAGGAAGGAGAAGACTCCTAAAGGTCTCGGAGATCTTGCAAACCTAGTTCCTCTCTGCTGATGGCTGCAGCCACTTCCCCATCACCTCTGCTGGCCTCTGAGCCCACTTCCCCCTCTCACTCTCAAGCAGCTCCCATTGAGAGTCTGGAAACTGCTGGAGCTCCAGTTCAGAGGCTGCTGATTAATGCTAATTTCTCCGCCAACATGCACATGTCATTCACATTCAAATATTGCGTCGCTCCCCAGAAGACAACAGATGCGGGCTGAGGGAAACACTGAGGACTCTTGTGGCAGTGTCTGCCGGAGTCCTGCTTGTGTGAAGTTTGCCAACAACGGCCTTCATGGGGACTCCAGAGCATTTTCTTTGCTCTGGGGATTAGTTTGGAGATTCAACTGGGAAAACTGACCTCTCTCCCCACCGCTGTGTGATGCCCCTTGAGTCTTTGAGACTCCTAGGGTATTTTGCACTGTGTAAGGAGATATTCTCTTCTAATATACTGGATTTGTTGAAATGCGTCTGGCAGGACAGCAGAGACAGTTTTGTTTTTCTAAGAGAGGGATGCTTTGTGTGACAGGACCTCAACCAGAGCAATGGCCAGATATTGCACACCAATGTCAAGGCATGAGCCTGGAAAAAGAGATTTGGCTGCTGAGATGACTTTGTAGTCAGTTAAAAGGAGGACAAGGAAGAATATAGCTCAGGAACTCTCAAACACGCTTTTTCTCCTGATGTCTCAAATTCTTTCCTGACTTTCTCAGGCTTGCTCATGGCCTATTCTGCCCAGTCAGGGGTTTAGCTTTTGAGAATGGGCATCCTGTCTTCTGAGGACAGCTCTGGCTTTCCAAATTACAGGTTTTCAAGGTTTAGTTCAAGGCTAAATGCGAACTCTGTTGCAGAAGGGGCATATTTTGGTGGCCTGGGGCTGTCCCGGTGGCATCGCTGCCAAAGGGAGGCCATGGAGCTGTCACAGGATGCATGAACTTAGACCTTGACCCTTGGCCAATGGAACCAGGGATGCAAAGGGACCTATCTGCTGGGATCAGAAGACTGCAAGACCTTACAAGGAAGCACCAGAAAAAAAATGTTGTTTTGGGGGATGCTCCCTTCTGAGGGTGGTGGTGTGGGACAGGGACCTCCATCCCAGTGTCACCACTATGCTTTGGTCCCAGAGAGGCACAAAGGCTGCCCTTTTCCCAGGTCCTTCTGTTTGCGACACAGCAGAGAAACAAAAATGAGCCTCTGTCTTTTAAGATAAAAGGGATATCAGCTTTCGTGAGTTTTTTCTCCCGTTGTCAGAAGTCAGGTCAAGGGGATGGGTTAAATAATTGTTTTCCAGGTAAGGGCAATTTAACCCTCTTGCTTTGCTCTGCACTGCCTTTTCTCAGGTTAATTTTCATGACGAGGAGGAGGGCACAGAAGCTGATTTGACATACTAGAGGACAGTTTAAGCTTTCCACACACTTTTATTTTAACTTCTGAGTTGGTACCCTCTCTCTGAGTTTTTACACCTTGAGTTAACACTGGAAGAAAATAATATCCAGATTTTGACAGTATGTAAATGACTTCTAATTCACAGGTGAGTTTCCATCCTTGTGAAGACCACTCTGCCAGTTATTCTTCTGGAGTGTTATATCCAGCTGTGAGGCTCGCAGGATGAAAGACAAGTGAAGCTAACTGAAAAGACAAGGTTTCCATCTAACTTCACCACATCCCCCAGGCCCTGTTAACCTGGATGAGATCAAAGTTATATCTGAGAGAACCACCTTTGGCTTCTACAGCAGCAACAGAGGAAAGACAGCCAGCTTCATCTCTGTGGGCTCGAGACAATCTCTTCAGCATTTGCTGTTCAGAAAGTGGGAAGCTGAGTCCAGTCATCCTCATTATTTTAATTTGAAAAAAGCTGAGATCATCTGGGAAAGAGAGCAGACACTCCCTCTGCAAGTCTTTGTTACTCAAGGGCCCCCAAATTATTAGTGTCAGAAGTCTCTTGTCTAGCCAATGGTTTGATGCCTCATCACTCACTGATTTCCCTGCCAGGCTCATCAGTCTCATGGCAGTCATGGTGAGGACAAGCCCTGAACAACTTGGTCATCTCCACTGCCCTGGCAAGAGCCACACTTGAAAGAGGCATCCAAGATGCTTTGAAGCTGGGTGCAAGTGCTGGGCTCAATCACTGCTTCTCTGAGAGGTAGTAAACAGCACTAAATACCTGCAGGAAGCCAACCGTGAAGTGCTGGCTGCAGGAAGCTCAGATTTGTTTTTGAATCAGAATTGTACCTATCCATCTGACAGGACTGAAATTTATTCTAGCCTGGGGGATTATCCTATCCCTTTTCCAGTGGTTTTCAGTGTTGTTTTGAACTCAGTTTTGAACGGAAGAAAATTAAGAAGCAGAGAAAGAGAGCTGTTGCTGGAGGAAAAAAATAAATGTCATTCTTCCCACCACGACTCCTAGCTGGTCCTGGATAAACAAAGCCCAAGATGTACATATTGAGATTACATTTGTCTTATCTGTGATCAGGCATTGCTGGAGACAGAACTTGTGAAACAACAGTGTCAGAATAACAATTTTCACTAGTAGGGAACAAGCTGTTCTTGGAGTTTATAGGGGGTGTTTGACAGTCTCATCAACAGACAGAGCCTGTTATAAATGCTGCCCTATTCCTACTGCATACAGCCCAGACCTGCTGCGGGACCTGGCTCAACTGCAGCAGGAGGGAAGTGCCTCCACATGCTTCACAATTCCACCAGAGGCACATCTGCATCTTTGGCACTTAAATATCATTATCAAGCTTGTTATGCCTTCCTCCATGCCTCATTTTCAAGTGTGAGAAATAGAGCATCCTATACTGGGGGTGCTGAAGGAAAAAAAGGTGCTGAAGGACATGAAGTGCTCAGACGCTTTGGTGTCAGAGACAGCACCTAATGCTTTGCATGCCGAGGAAGTCATCAAGGAGGGCTGGGTTTCAGCTCTCGTCTTCTGGGAGACGGGACAGACCTATCCATGTGCACTGGTTTGTGCCCCATGTCAGGGGTCCAGGGTGTGCAGGATGCATGCAGGGCACAAAACAGTGAGCACAAGCGGTGGCACAAGAACATCTCACAAAATCCACTACTGATCTCCATGCCCCCCAGATCCCTCTCATCTCATGTATACAGGAGGCTGAGAAAGCATGGCAGTGGGTACCATGTTGGAAATGTATCCTGCCTTGCCGTGGGGAGTAGCAACCACATTTTCGCCTACCAGGCTGAAGATAGAGACCTGGATGTGCACAGAATCCCCGCAGAATAGCTCTATTAACTATATATTGTTTGCTACTGTACTGGGACCATTGCCTGGCTTGGTTTGAACCACGCTGCTGTTTTCCTGGATCACATTAGTAGCAGCCTTACCAAAGTACTGTGTTACAAGAGACCGAACTGTCAGATGTGCCTGATTTGTGTTCAGCACAACTCTAGACGGGCACGAGCCTACGCACGAGCAGATCCTATTGCAAGATCAGGGTCTTAGAGCATGCAAGTGCGTGTGTACATAAGGGTTCATGTATTTAGAGAAATAATGTTTCCCTTCCATCCAAAGCCAAGAGACTGAAATCCAAGCAAGCCTAAACTTCTTTACCATTGACGCCATAACAACATTTGAGGTTTAGAAAAACAGCGGAAAAAATGTGTTGCTGTAGTAAGGGAATTGTAACAAGATCTTAGCCTTGGAGTAATGTGCTCTTTAGTGCAGCAGCAAGCTCTGCAACACTTCCGCCTCCTTGAGATTTGTGAGGAGAGATGTGCCCCAAAGAACGCGAATTATTCTGAATGGGGAGAAAACGCAGCCGAGGGTGAATGGAAAGACATCCAGGAAAAACAGAGCAGCACTGCTGTTCTGTTCTCCTCCCAGCTCCCACCTCCCTCCCTCAGCTCCAACATAGCGGAATGCAGTAGCCTGGTGGAGTTCATAGAAGTGCTTCATAGAAGCACCTAAAAAGAGCTAGACTGCAGCACAGAGAGGAGCAGAAAGTGAATTATGGGTTATGTAGGACTTGGCTGCAGTAGCGATGAGTGGACCCTGACTGGAAGAGATGACAGTGGCGGCAGCGCTCCAATAAAGCCAACCCGTCAAGTGTTGCACCTTGTGCACAGGTCTCTGCTTCTCTTTTCCTTTGTAGCTGAGGCATTTATGCAGCCTATAAGCTTTCAGGGCATCTGTCCCAGACAGTTGGTTGTCCTGACTTACATCTAGTTGTCTCTGGCCCATCGGGACCAGAATTGTGTGTGGATGAAGCCAGGACTGAGGTTGCCTCCCAGGGCTCAGCAGCCACTGGATCCATTGCCATGCAACTCCAGGTAGAAGTTATGTACGAGAAGGCAACAGAGGAGACTCCAAATAACTTCACACTCACTCCTCCATGTCTGACCAGGGGGGAATATTTCTTCTAGAATAGGTTTCCTTTGGTTGTACTTCAGAGTACAAAGGCTGCAGCTGTCCTTAGTACTCATGGAAGGCAATTAAAGGCAAGAAGGGGTCAGCTCCACATTTCCCATTCTTAAATAACAATGTGTAATCTGGGCTGTCAGCCACAAGCTCAGTATCATATATTCAGCAATGTTAAAGCTGACTTACAATACAGGTATGATATCTGGTATTGTAAAAGCTAGCCTAACGAGAAACACCAGTTTAGTGCTTGATTATTATGGAAGGAATAGAGGACAGAAAATATTTTCCTGTGTTCAATCCATAGTTGGCCTCCACCTTTGCAGTCTTGATTTCCCTTTTTCAGAAAAAAACCTTAGCAGAATTGGAGAAGATACAGAGAGGGCAATAGATATTGTCAAAAGTATGGACTAGTATCTATATGAAGAATAATTAGGGTAGGATAACTCATCCAGGGGGAAGAAATAATAAAAAAAAATGAGCTCAAGTGTGTGATGGAGAAGGTAACAACCGTTTGTCATCCATCCACCACAAGGACACCACATGAAATCATGTTTGAAGCAGGCTGAGATGGTGGTCCTTCATTCAGTAAGTAGTTAAGCTCCACAGTGTCAGAGGACACTGGGTGATGTTTTATGTGGGTTCAAGTTCAAGTCAATATTTAACTAGGCAGCACCATGGAAAAGAAATTCATTGAGGATGATGAAATGCCAAAAAACTTGCACTGGGTTCAGGAACCGCAAATCACTTGTTGCTTGGAAAGTGTCTGGAGTAAAGTATCACTGTATGCTCGCCTGTTCTTTTGCTTATTCCCAGGCATTTGAGGTCAAATTTAGGACACTGCCAGATCGATCCTTGGTTTGACCCAGCACCGCAGTCCTTGTGTCAGGTCATGGATCTCTGCAGAGCCCCTTGTACAGAGTGGGGTCATACCTCTCATTCCCAATGCAAGTGGACAGCTCCGCCTAAATTTGAGCTTGGCTTAGCCATTAAAACCAAAAGTTTATAGTCTTGATGGGTGTAGGGAAAAGCCCAGCTATGAAGGAACAGGAAACGAAGGCAGTGTGAACTGCTTGTGTTTCAGAAAAATAGGTATCTGGGGAACGGAGCCAGGCTGGTGGGAAACACAGTATTATAAAAATCCATTCTGCATGAATACATCGGCAAAGGTACACCAGTAAGTGTTGTCAGATAAGGTAGTGGCTTCATGTCTTTGCAGAGAAGCAGCCCCGCATCTAATGAAAATGGCATTGCAATAATTTCCGTGAATTCTTCTGAGGGACCCTGCGATGCCCTGACTGCACATGACCATGCCGTCTGGGAATTGGGGGCTGGTGTGAAGGTTGAGAAGGGTGAGAATTTTAGAGTTTAGCTCTAAAAGGAGATTCCTCTGAAGCCTGGTGGAAGACTGTTCCTGAGATTATGTTACCTGTTTTAGGGATTTCAGCTCAGCTGTTCATGCAGAAGAGAGAATGAAGAGCTGAAGCTTCCTCTGGTTTATCATCAGGATGAAGCCACCACTCCAGACACAACTTAACCAGAACAACTGTGTTGTTACTTGGAAATGGACCAGGTTTGCAGCTGAGGCATTATCAAAATGCGCCATCTGTGAGCAATATCAGCCTGAATCTTTGAGATTACAATGAAAGCTGAATATCGAACAAAGGTTAGTCTGGATTTCATCACAAAAATATATACATCACTACGGCTAATGAAGGAGTCAGGCTGAGACCTTAGCATTTGGGATCCTGACCATGTGGGTAGCTACTATAGGACAGATGCACAATATACACGCAGTGAGATCTGTATCAGCACAGCTCATCCCAGCATGCCAGGCCGAGTTATTGATGAAAATTGGTCTGATTGCTGATAGAGCTGTCTCTGTAGTAAAAAACCCACGAAAGGCTCAAGATACTGAATGTAACGAGATATCGAGCAGAAGTTTGCTTTTGCCGCATGGTAGCCATCTAAAATTTAGGTGCCTGGTCCTAGTTGCTCACCTGGGAGTTTTCTGCAGGCAGAAAGGAGCATTTCTGGAGAGTGATTGTTTCACTTGATGGAATTGTTCACCCTCTGGACACTGAAGCATCTGAGACAACAGGTTTAGACTAGACTCCCACTTTCAGATGGTTAACATTAGATGAGATAAATTCCTCACAACAGTTCTTGAATTTTAATTATGTCTTCAAGTCTATTGCTGGCAGCTCAAATATTTCCCTGCAAGTTTTACTTTCTCTACAGTTTAATGGGGAAAAAAAGTTCACTGTTGTAACTTAGGGAGACCTGAGCAGGTAAGGATTTGTAAAGTAAATCCTTATTCAAGTTTCAACCAAATTTTAAATAAAGTGGCTCAAACGACACAGAGATATAATCATGACAGACACCATTGTTTTTGCAAGTGATGGGGTATTGCACATAATAGGACTTAGTTTTCATAAGATCTTCCTGGTTACCATTATTGTATTATTAAGTCTCTGTTCTTTTGGGATACAAGTGATAAAATTTAATGGAAATTCTCTAGCAGTCACAGTTGCTAAATGTGCAAGAGATGTAACTGTAACCACGGGAGATACGCTAATTGCTGGCCTGATCCTGCCGTCCAGTGTGCGTGATATTTGCTTGCTTGATAACTCACATTAATCTTGGTGGAGCCATTTACATGCAGAGCATTGCAGGTTCACACCAACCTTTGGAAACATGGCAGGCAGTCGGTGCATTTGGCCACTAATTCTGCAAAGGGAATTAGGACAGATCTGATGGAGAATATGGACTTTTCCAGTGCTTTGTTAATAAGTATGTTCTCACACATTCATCATCTATGAGATTGGGTATAAATACATACCAAGGGGTAGTTCTAATGGATAGTGAGATTTTCAGTTAACATCTGGAAAGAATTTTGAACTGTTTCTCATGACAGATATACAATTTAGGGCAGAGGGCATAGGAGAAAAGCTGAATTTTATTCCCCTTCTCTGTGTTTAATGAGAAAATTTTGTCTCTGAAACAAGTGAATGAGAAATGGAATCCTCAAACAGTAGATTTCCCTTCATAGCCAACAAAATTTGCTCATCTACTGGTAGATGTACAAAGTATCTGTATTTTGTTTATTTGCCCCTTGCAGAAACTGGTTATGCGTGTCTGGAGTAAATAATTTGTATTCTCAAACCTAACAAACTAAAAAGGCAATGTGCAGGATTTTATAAAAAACACTCTTTTACATATATGCGCATGCTTATAAACTTTGTTGCTCTTGCAGGGGTGTAGCTGAGGGCAGAAAGTTTCTCTTCGAGTTTGGGTGGTTTTGTGAAATATATTTGAAAAACCCCACAATATGCCTCCTAGAGTCATAAGTCAGTGGTTGGGTGACTGGTTTGAATTAGGACAATGAACAAAGACAAACGAAACATAATCCTGCACGTCTGTACATTCTGGAGGCTTCCCTCTTCGTTTGGTGTCAGTACTGTATCAAAAGTATTTAGAGAGGCAATATTATTGAACACAACAAATAGGAAGCAAGGCATAATTTTTGTTAGGGGTAAGTCATCCCTTAGGCAGAAGCATTCCATCAGTCTTACTGCATTTTGATGCACTGAACTACAGTTAATTTGTGGTCGGAAAAAATAGAGGCGCTGTGGTTATTGAAAATTGTATACTGTGTTTCCAGTTTAAAGGGAAACAAAAGGCATGTGTTGTAAATATAAACTTTTTTCTTTAATTTTAAAAACAAAAGTCCATTTGAGTGCTCAGTTTGGGCTCGATCTGTAACTATGCTATTTCACTGCCCATTTAGGAAAAATTTCTCCAGTGGGAAAACGACAATCAGCACAGTAGAATTGCCAGCTACAAGTTAACTGTATTCTTGTGTCGAGCTCTTTACAATGATGACAATATTTGCTCCCTGATGGCACAGCTAGAAGAACATTGTTTTGAGCAATGACGATAATTAGCCATTAGAAGAAAATGCCAACACACATGTTGGAATTGCCCATCATTTGGGATCTTTAACTCAGGACTGTGGCCTTTTCCAGGGGGTATATGCCAAACACTACAGGCTTGAAGCAGAAATCGCTTGAAAAGACTTGTTTCTTAGGAGGTCAAGCTAAATAATCAAAATGATGGTTTGACCTTAAGATTTTTGGCTTAGGAATTACCATTTGGGACATGGTTTTTATATAGTTGAGCCCTGACCATATGAACTTCCCTAGCAGATATGTAATTTTGATGGTGTTCTGTGTATATTTTGCTTTCAAAATATTACACTTCTCTGCAGATCCCTGAGCCCTGAATGTTACCCACTGTTCATCCAAGAGAGACAATCAGGTAGTTAGAAATTAAAGATTCTCTCTTATTGCTTATGCACTATTTTCAAAAGAGTAAAGTTTCGTTTTCCAAGGGGGTGAAAATACTCTTGTCAGCTTGAGTAACACCCTGAGGACCTCCAAAGACTAAAGCATGTGTTTTTGGGGGCTGAACCAAGCAGAAGTCCTGGGAGCTTGGTGGTGTGGAGGGCAGAGTTCCTCTGTGGGTGCAGGAGGGGGGATGGAGGATTTTGTACTGCTGGAGTAACTGTCTCTTGGACTGAGATGGATGTTTTAAACAAGCACAAAGCTGAATCTGCCTTTTCCTGCTGTCCAAATCTGCACATCTTAGTGGCTTTCTGGGGGTAAAACATCTCTGCTTCCAGAATTGGCCTTGAAACAGAAATTTTGAACATGTCATAAGCCTGTTTTGCCCAATTTTATGCAGCTTCTAGTACCCCAGGGCTGTAATCAGTGTATTAGTTTGCCTTGGGGAATGTGCTCATATTATATTGATAGATTTGCAGTTGGGCATCAATAGCAACTGTTACTGGTTCAGTGAGGGCTAGAAACAATGGAAAAAATGTCATGATAAACTCTCAAATCTTGGCTGCAATTTTGCAAGCACAAGCAGTTTTGGAAACTTCAGATAAGCTTCCAAAGGTTTGGATCCAGGTCCAAACAAACCCCAAACTCTAAAATTATGAGGCTTGTGCGTAACTAACACACACTCCTATATTTGCTTCCACGAGAAAATACTAAACGTTTTATGGATTTTTACATGCCCCAGTTGGTTCTCTGTGGTGACTGGGATTGTTATAGTCTCTCTGACTCTGCGACTATGTAGACATCAATAAAGATGAATAAAGCTGGACAGTCAGATTCTAATTTACGCTGATCATGTTGGATGGCTCGGGGCACTTCAGCACACACACTTCGCCAGTGACCTTTCACACTCCCCTTCTAGATCAAAGCACTTAATTCCTCCACTTCCCAGAAAAGCACAAAGACAGAATTCCCATTCAGCACCCGTTTATTAATCTACAAAGTGTCAAATCCTGGCACCTTTAATCTGCTCGTACTCGTCACTGCAATGATTTAAAGACTTGAGCATTGGCTTCAGAGTTTTGGGCCCAAAATCAATATGTAGAATGGCCAAATTCTTGGTGGATATAAATGATGGGACCACCCCTTTCAGACAGGATCTCTGTATCTCTCAAAATTCCCTTGAGGCCAAACCTTCCTTCTGTGAATTTGATAAAATCTGAGCAGAAGTTAAATTTCCCTGATCCATTTTTTACTTCACTCTTTTCAGCTGAACACTCATCGTCTTCTTGCAGAAATTTGTTGCTCTGACTCTTGCCTGATTTGGGCAATTACCACTTTGGAGAGGTAGACAGGGCTGAGCTGCTTGGTAGGATCTAATTAGGTAATGCCTAATTATGTTTCTAACAATACAGATTGCTTCGAATCTAAGTGCATTTAGAAAATTCCTACCAGCGTTCACACAAGACGATCTATTTTTTGCAATCTGTTCAGGTCTCTGAGCCTCGTTCTCAGGCTATAACAGGCGAACTCCCACAAAACTTGCTTCAAATTTACAACTGTGTCAATGAAAGGAGAATCAGGGCATCTGATACACACTCATGAGAATAAAAAGCATTTTTAGCAATTGCGGATTGGTCACAATTTCAATTTTCCTCCTCCTGATTAATTTCCATACTTCTAAAAAGACAAACTTCTGTTCACTCCTTATGGTTTCTTTGCTCGTGTTTCATACTACTTAAATGCACTTCAAATAATCAGGCAAACTCAGTTTCTTTCTAGTGCTCAGCTTTCTCTTCAAGCAATGTTGTCAGTCTGTCTAAATACCAATTAAAAAATATGTACAGTACAACTATTTATTTTTATTTTTTAGTTTTTCATCAGTTTCAACAGCAGTTAGTAATCGCTACAAGGATGAGAGGATTGGTTAAAAACATTGCAATGAATTTATTTCTCTCAAGAGAACATCTGTTTTTCTCCTGAGCATATTTTCACAATGATCCATGCTTTCCACAGAAATGTCTGTTTTAATTAAAAACATAAATGCATTTAAATAAAATTGAAAACTAAATATTATAGCTAATACTCAGAGCAGATGAAAAACTTCATGTTTGAATCCTGCTGAAAATATCAAGATTTTCCCCAGTAAGCATGTATTTCAGGACAGCTCAAGGAATTTCAGTTTTACGAATGTTTCACCTGGCACACAATATGCCAGATGAAAACCAATTAATAGTTAGTGATAATTATCCAGGATTGAAATTTCTGACCATATTCATTTTTAATGATGGTTTTGAAATATTAAAAGCAAGGAAATGGGCAGATCAGACCACAGATTCATAACCCAGATATGATGCCACAGAGAGATTTAATAAAATGAAGATGAATATATGCTTTTAATGAGCTAGGACAGAGCTAATATGTTAATGAAACATCAGGTTTTAGACATCTGACCAGAGAGAAGTTCTTTTTTCTTGCTTGAGTTTGGATCAAAGTTCAATTACAGGTCTTTATCACACACTTCGGAGAATTAGATAGCACGAGGAGGATCTCTTGGTCCACTATAGACATGTGTCTGCTTGGAGCAATGACATTTTCCTGCAGACCACCAAAGACCACTGACCTCAGCATGTGCTCTGGTTGCTCCAAGGGTGGTAGTTTTACATGTTCAGAGCTCTTCTGAGGGTCCTGGAGTGGCTCTCAGGGGTGTGAAGGAATACAAATGTACTAGGCATAAATGCGCATTAGTACAAATGGTGCAACACCAAACTGCTAGAGTCACAGCGAGTCAACATATGTGCAGACATACTGAGCCGAAAGGCTGTTATTTCATATTTCACTCATACTCTTGTGCCTGGCTTTTGAAAACACCCCCATTATGTACAAGTTTGTGCATACATGGATTTTTGCATCACTTTGCAGTCTCTGTAACACTTTGCCCTTTCCTGTCACGGTTGTCCATGCAGGGTCTGTAGGATGCCTGAAGGACAGAGGTAACACTCCTGTGTGGTTTTTGGGTACTTGCATAATGAATAATGACTTTCGATAACATAAAATGTCCTTGAATCAGTAGATTGTGTTGCAATCCCACTATACCTTTATAGCAACAGTCTCAGAAACTTTTGTTTCAAACATGCAAGGCAGACAAAAGCTAATGTGATGTTTCAAGAGCTCTGGCCACCCTGGGAGTTTTGTAGGTGCAGTTGCAGGCATTGAAAGCAGAAGGATATTTCTAACCCCCAGCTAATTGCCCTGCTTCACTATTTTCCTTGTCTATCTCTGTGTCTTTTCCCGAGCAAGAAGGGTACAGCAGTGCTAAGAAAGAATATTCCTCATGCAACATGTATTTGCTGTTCAGCCTTGGCAAACTGCTTTTTTAGCCAGGCTCCCTCTCAAATTCACAGGGAGCTGCTGAGACTTAACTCCGTTTTTCTGAATTGCTTTGAGCTCTTGCTTCCAGATAGCTTGTTTGAGACAAGTGCTAAAAGGGACCATGCTACTACCCCAGCTCAGGCCAAAGCGTTTGGCAGCACAGTGAGTGATTTTCAGCCCACTGGCCTGGCTCACACAATTTGAGCGTAATTCAGCATCCCCTGGCAGGATGCTCGCTCTGTTGCCTGCCTATGGTTTTGTGCCAGCTGGAGGCTTCAATCCTGTAGACCTGGGGTGTCAAACTCATTTTCACCAGGGGGCCACGTCAGCCTCACGGTTACCTTCAAAGGGCCAAATGTAATTTTAGGACTGTATAAATGTAACTGCTCTTTGAAAGCCTCCTGCTTTCTTTGCTTTACTTGCAGTGATTTTCCTGTCACGGCTTATTTGCCTGTAAGACAGTATGACGATGGTAATCTCTTTGGGAAAGACACAAAAGAGTTCATTATTAGTGTGGTGCTGGAAACTGAGATCCACAACTCTTTGGTAAGATGGCCATGAGAAACTCTGTGGTGATATCAGTGATGGGTGTCCCTTACAAACAATTTCCTGGCCTCAGAAAAGTGACGTTAGGCCTTGGAAACCCAAAGAGGGATCTCTGCAGGGTCAAGAGTCACAGTTCTGTTCTGGAACCCCTCCATCTAAATGGGAAAAACTGCAAATAAAGCATCTGCAAGAGAAAAATCTGGTTGGAGCTATTTAAGCCCATGTTACACTCTGTTATCAGCCATAAAGCCAATAGCATTTGTGCAGGAAATAGGACAAAACAATCACCTTTTAATCTCAATAGCGAGATTGGAGCTAGGGATGCAAATACACAGCACTGGTGAGTCCAAGACTCCTGCTACATGGTGAGATGGTATTATCGACTGATGAAGTTCTCTGACGAATATTGGAGTTTTCCCAGCAGATGAGCATTCAGCGGCCTGCAGCGACAGTCAAAGGAGATGTCCTACAGGAGGGAAAAAGCTTCTTACATTCTCATGATCCAGGAAAGACGAACACAGTTGAACTTGATGATTCTTGTGGGTCCTTTCTAATTCAGAACATTCTATGATTCTATGATTCTGCGAGATTAACTAGATGGATGCTGCCATTACAGACATTTTTCCAGTTTCTGTGTAATATTCACATCCTACAAAGACACTGTGCACTCTGCAGGCAGGGACACGCTGCTGCAAACCAGGATGGAGGACGCGTGTCCCTGGGCTTTATCTAACATCTAACCTTGCTTTGATGCTATCTCACAAGGGAAAGGTCAGGGAAAATTGTTATCTTTTCCTAACAAATTGAGTAGATAAGCAAAGTCTTGCAATACTAGCTGGCAAAGAAGATTGACTCTTGAAAGTCAGCCACTCACATTGGCAATGCTGTGGGGACCTGAGCTGATGAGGAGGTCTGGGCTGAACAGCAACGAGTGCCATAGAGCTAATGGAAGCTGAGGCCATGACCCTTGTAGCTCACTGGCAAACATGTGAGGCCAAAGTCCCCTTCTGCCCACTTGCACCCAGGCTGTGAGAGATTATAGAGCTTTAGCCTTGGGGTTCAGTCCCAGCGTGGCAGCCGAGGTATGGCCTGCAGAATAACAAAAGCACTAGGGACCCCAAAACTCATGACTTGAAGAAAAGAGGGAAAGACGGAAGGAAAGAGTCTTCATCATCATCACCTCCAAGGGCCTGGTGGTTTCTTTGCAGTTCTTCAATGCCACGTAGCAGACACATCCACAGACACACCACTGCTGCACCCCAGGACTATTTGTCTCTGGATGCTGTGGTCAACTCACATCGTGCCCTCTCTGTCCCTCCCCTGCCTTGTGTGACCTGGCACTGATGGCGTTGCCGCACCACAGGCAGGGGACATGCTCACATCACACCACCAGCACACTGAGGGGGAAGACCCCCTCTTCCATGTCAGAGGCTCACCCGTTTTCAAAATCAGTAAGGACACACAGTGTGGTGAGTCATGAGGGAAGATGCAGTAACACCACTATCAAAAATGTTAAGTAATC